>JAGKTI010031064.1:0-12229 GCA_018397915.1 Birgus latro
AATACTTTTTTTTCCCGGCAACTGCTGGGTGGTGGCAGCGATACCAAATTATTTTAATAATTAACGAGGCCTTCTTAATGTTCTGGCAGTAACGGAAACCCTGGAATAATACTTAAATCAAGTATAAGTCGAATTTCTCTTTAAATTCTAAATTCCCTATAGTATCAAAATTCAACTATTGCACTGGCGGCAAACGCAGTGTGATTAGTTAATTTAATTTCCCTACAATGCCCAAAATTCGCGGCATTAGACTGGTGATTGCATTGGTGGGATTTACTTTAATAATTTGACTCATATTTTTGGGTAATGCAAAATTCTCGCATTAAACTGGCGGCTTAAGCGGTAGGATGTAGATGAATATTGCTGAATATCGGTGGGATTTAGATGAATATTGTTGAATGTCGGTGAGGATTAGATGAATTTAAGTGGCATATTGGAAATAAATAGTTAAATTGTATAACATGCTAGAGGCCCACTCGATCTTATTTAGAACCCCTGGGATGTGTATATTCTGGTTAAGTAGCTAATAGTAGCGGTCATTCTGTTTCACCATGTCTTGGCAAGATGTGGAGATTAAGATGGAGGACGAGGAGTATGATCAGTCAGAGACGCAGCAGTCATTCCCGAAATTAGCCTGTCCTTAGAATTCAGGTTGTATTAAAACAATGTTGTGCAATGTAAATCCCCTAAAGCCACGTGATGTTCCAGTATTAGAACTGAGTCGATTGCAGAGTATTGATGCGGCAGCTCGCCTGGAAATGTTCTTTGAAGCGGTAGAGCAGTGTAGCCACGATGATGCAAAGCGTTTACAAACTGCGAAGAGTCGAGCGAGCACGGAGTTAGCAGTGTTCATACACAATGTCCAGAGTAAGAGACGAGTAACTACGTGGCTGGCATTTAAGGCGATCCTTAGGTTGGAATTTGCCATCGAAGTAACTATCGATCGGGCATGGCAGGAATTGGATTCCGCGTGCTACGATTGGGTAGAATCACCTCATTCTTTTATGCATCGCTATATATGTAAGCATGCGGCAGTTGAGCACAAATTTCCTGGTGAAAGGTTCCCTAACCGAGACAAAACAGTCAAGCGTAAGTTGTGGTATGGATTGCCTCTTCCATCAAGGAGGAAGTTAGAAGCATTTCTGGATGATGAATACCCACTAAAGAAGTTCATAGATAGAGTCGAGAATGAACGTCTACTGTTGGAAGCAAGTCAGGCCTCTCAAGTAAATATGTTACCTCCTGAAAGAAGTGTGAAAGATAGGGTGTCAGATAATCAGCTATCATTGTCTACATCATTGAAACAGAGCAACTTCTCGGATCCAGATGGACCGGAAGAAGTAGTAAAAGATCTAAAGCGTCAGATCCGTGAACTTAAGTCAAGCCTGGCACAAGCAGTCAAAGGTCAGCCTAATAACCCTAAAGTATACAGTGATAAATATTGTGCTCATTGTCGAGCTTTTTCTCACAATCTCAGAGATTGTTGGCGTAAATCCCCTCCTGGACACTGTTTTGATTGTCGCAGACCTGGATGTCGGCGAGGTGAGCGCGGGTGTCCTGGGCGTGGTCCCGACACCACGGCTCAAAGCGTCTCTCCGGTAGTAACTCGGGAACCTGCTCAGCAGATATGACTAGCCGGCGGTCAAACATCTCCCACTATCAGTATCATAACAAATGGGAAGATGTTAGAAGCTGTCGTAGACACCAGCAGTAGTTATACTTTGATCAAGGAGTCTGCATTTAAACGAATCGGAGGAGAACTGAACACGCGACGTAATCTGCCGCGGTTACAAGGTATCACAGGCGCACCCCTGAGAATTCTAGGGATGTTGCGAGCTGAAATAGCGGTCGGTGATGAGAAAGTGCACAAGCAATGGATCCCGGTAGTACCAAATTCTTATCTTAGTACAGAAATTCTCCTGGGATGTGATGTGTTGAGCCAAGCTACACTCATGTGGGATGGAGTGAAGAGAGTTATGATGTGGGGTGGTGCACCTTATGTAGTAAACCATATTCGTCGACAGAAGAACAAGGTGAGGAGAGTTAAAGATGAGCCTGTTGTAACGTCTAAGCCGAAACAAACCTTCTCACAGATTAATCTCCTGTCGTCTTTGCAGTTGGACCCTTACCAAACTAAATTCGTGTCTGTATCTGTGAAAGCGGAACCAGAAGCGAATCTTATCGTCTATCCACAGTCTAGAATGAGTCATAACAGTCACCCATATTTGGGCCAAGTAAACAAGTCAAGCAATATTTATGTTCCACTGATTAACCCCACTAAAAAGGCGAAAGTGTTACGAAAAGGAACTATCATTGGTTCGTATGAGAGAGTAACTAGCCCAATCCCTGATAAAGTTAACCTCACTAAAATCCGTAATGACCTTCTACCTGAGAATGATCACGTTGAGCAGAAAGGTACTCGTAGTCAGAAATTGAAAGCTTTAATTGATGTACAGAAATGGCAACAACTTACTGAAGGCCAGCGTAAAGAACTTACTGAACTCATTTTGAAGTATGACCCTCTATTCATTCTAGATCAAGGAGAATTAGGTCTGATCAAGGGTCCTTCCGCTCATATTAAAGTCGAAAATCCTCAGCCCAGTCGAGGCCCAATGTATCGCTATCCGGTGCAGGCTAAACAAATTATCACTGATATGTTGAAGGATATGGAAGATCGAGAGATCATTGAAAGATCCACGGCAGCCTGGTTATCACCTATTGTTTTGGTCAATAAACCCAATGGGAGTAAAAGAATGTGCCTCGATTACCGCCATGTTAACCGGCATCTCGCAGCCGATGTCTATCCACTTCTGCGACTAGATGAATTAGTAGACCAAGCCGCTGGACATCAATATTACGTCACTTTGGATATGCGTGAGGCATATTTTCAGATTTTGTTAGATGAGGAGAGTCGAGATCTGACTACTTTTAGCGATGGAGTGGCTCTCTATCGGTTTCGTCGTCTCCCCTTTGGACTGAACTGTTCGCCAGCCATCTTCTCACGTCAAATGGTCAATTTGCTAATACCCCTTTTACAGAAAGGATGGGTGAAAAATTATCTAGATGACTTGATCTTATGGGCCCCAAGTTTTCCTACTTTATTGGATTGGTTGAGTCAACTCTTTGAACTGCTTGCTAGTAATGGTGTAAAGCTAAATTTAAGTAAGTGTGAATTTGGTTGTAAAGAAGTAACTTTCCTAGGACATCGGATTTCGGCAGAAGGTAGTAAACCTGATCCCAAGAATATAGAGGCCATAGTTAAAATGAAGCCACCCACCACAGTGAAAGAAGTAAGACAATTTCTCGGTATGTGCGGTTTCTATAGGAAACATGTACCATCGTTTGCACGCGTAGCTACACCACTCACTAACTTGACAAAATCACGAACCACTTTTCTTTGGATGGGCGAATGTCAAAAAGCATTTGAACATTTGAAATCTTGCCTTACTAATGCCCCTGTTCTATTTGGAGCTAAAGTAGATCAGCCATTTATTCTTACTACGGATGCAAGTAACACCCATGTTGGGGGAGTTCTTAGTCAAGTACAAGCTGATGGTGCTAATAAGCCAATCGGATATTTCTCAAAAAAACTAACCCCTTGCGTGTCTCGCTATTCAACCACCGATAAAGAGGCTTTAGCAATAGTTCTTGCATGTCGAAATTATCACCATTATTTATGGGGTACGCGGTTCACAGTGGTCACGGATCACCAACCACTGACCAGTATTTTCAAGCGCAGGACTAAATCTCCAAGAATGAAACGTTGGATTTTGGAAATAAGAGAGTACAATTATGATATTCAGTATCTCAGAGGTAAAGATAATTTTGTTGCGGATCAGTTATCGCGCCCAGTTCGTGTGGTAGTCCGGTCGCCTGAAGCCACCTGGCTTGGGTTGAGTCGAGAACAGATGAGAGATCGCCAGAGAGTAGAACCAGTTTGGGCAGAACTTGCGCAGTATTTAGAAGGTGGTAAGCTTCCCACCAAAAGATTGCCAAAGAACACTTTAGATCAATTTGCCCTGGTAGAAGAAATATTGTATTATGTACGTGGAAAGGCAGATGGTAGTCTTCATTATAGTCTCATAGTTCCTTGAACGTTAGTAGTTCAAGCATTGCAGCATGCCCACGAATTAACAGGACACCTAGGGCAGAAGAAAACTATTAAGAAAGCAGAAGAACTGTATTACTGGCAAAACTTGAAGGTTGAAGTATCTGATTATGTCAAAAAGTGTATAACTTGTCAAAGATTTAAGCAGAACACTGGGTTGCAGCAACAGTGGAAAGAATTTCCCCCAGTGAGTAAACCACTGGAGAGGACTGGTATAGATATCACAGACATGGTTGCTGGAACCCAGGGTTATCGATATGTACTTACTGTAGTGGACCATTATAGTCGTTTTGTCAGATTTTTCCCCCTTACAAGTAAACAGACCACACAAATCACAGACAAGCTAGGGCAGTATGTGGCAGATTATGGCACTCCCCGTGGAATTGTCCTAGATAATGGAGGAGAGTTCACCAGTCAAGAGTTCCAGCGATTTTGCCAGCGACATCAAATCACGTTATATTATACGACCCCTTATCATCCCCAAGGAAACGGAGTGACCGAGAGGATGCACAGGACCCTGAAATCCGTCCTCTCCGCTTTATGTCAGGGCCACCCTCTACGATGGCCCCAGTTGCTCCAAGCGTGTCAAATCGCCATGAACCAGGCGGTGCATACTTCAACGGGTCAGCAGTCGTACTTCGCCTTCTTTTCTCGTCACCCTCCCAGACTAGTCAGTGCGTCATTACCTTCAGTCGATGGCGAGGAAGACGAGATTACTACAGCTCATGCCCTTATACGGGACACTCACAGGAAAATGTCGAGAAGGTACAGGGATGTAGCCAATAGAAGGCGAAAAAATCAAGTAGTGGAAATTGGTTCTCTAGTGTGGGTCAAGAAAGAAACAGTGATTCCTGGCACGTGTCGCAAGCTTAACATAAAGTGGGATGGTCCGTATCGAGTGGTGGAAGTGTTAAGAGAAGGTAGCGGGTATGTAGTGGAAAATGTATTCACAGGTAAAGTGTTGCAAAGAGCTGCCAGACAAGTAAAACCCTATTATGGAGGGGAAGGGTGGCTTTTAGAACTCCTGGATGAAGCGTTCATACCTGATCCAGAGGGTGAGCAATTACCACCACGTGAAAGACGACCTCCACGCAGACTAATCGAGGAATGCTAAAGTGCTGTAGAGTGATGATGTGTTAATTTTTTTTGTTGGGGAAATGTTGTAGGGTGATGAAAAGTTTTTTGATGGTTATGGTAATATTTAGTCAAGTGTTGGATAGGGAAGTGTGTGTGGGTCGGACCGTCTGACTATTGACTGTGTAGTTTGTGAGTTCAGAGAAAGTTTATCTCGCGTTTGTAGTTAATCAGAGTGTGTGTCATGGGCGTAGCCCAGTTCAGTGGGAAAATTAAGATGTTTTATTTCGAGGGAAACTGCAGTACTCCCTCAATCTACAGTCAGCACGGCTTAGGGTGTAACAGTGACTTCAGGACCTGACAGGCGCTCGTCAGTTACTAGGTGGAGAGCTGGAAGCGCAAGGAAGTATGAATGGGGAGCGTAAATGGGGAAGTGGGTTGTATGTGTGTGAAGCACCCCTGGGACGATCCTAGCAGCGAGAGTACAGGTTTGTCCAGGTGAGACGACCATGTTAGCATCCAAGCAGGAGGTTGGCTGGGGCACAATTTCTACTGAATATACTAGAGTTCATAATTGGTGACAGAGAAGCGACCCCCTGGGGTATGCATTTAATGCGTGGACCGACAGGTGCCACTTTTTAGGGAGCATCAGATAGTGAGAGCACTGTCTTAATTTGGTGTTCATAGAGTAAATTCACAGTCAAGTTGGGTAAGTCTGTCCCATCTGCACACAGGTCTCTAGGAGGTGTAGTAGAATGCATTGTGTGAAGACTTATGATGTTTAAATTTTTTTGTGGGAAGGGTAAACCCGTGTAATGCCATTTTTCTTGCATATAATATAAGTAGTATAAGAGTAATTTAAGTTAGTATAAGTATAGTGTAAGTATATGATGTATGTAATTTACGTTAGGTTATGTACGTGATAAGTGTGTATTCTGGACCATATTAAGATGTTGTAAAGTGTGAAGTGGACTTTGTAATTCATATTTTGGGCTTGATTTTAGTAGAAGCAACTGGTCAAGGAGACGGGCACAGGAGCGTCTGGTTTCAATAGAGTGACAGAAAATTAATTTGGAACTTATATTGGTGAAGAGTCATATTTACACCTAGAATTCAGAATTTTGTACTTGGGCTTGTGTTTGCTGTATTGTTCTACTAAATAACGTTGTCTAAGAACTTAAGTAAAGCCAGACTATTGATTATTGTCATAGATGACCACGAAAAATTAATTTATTTGGCACAGACCTCAGTTGTTGATTAGTGTTGCGGGCGGAACAAAGAGAAATTGTATCAAACCGTGATTTCAGGCATCGTATGTTAAATTGTTAGACCTATGTCATTGCCACAAAATTTAAATCATCATAAGTCATATTTTTATAAATAGAGTAATGCGTACGTGTTTACTGCAAATCTTGTGCGTTGATATAACATGGAGACTGTAACGTAACTGTTTGAAGTCAGAACCGGATAGAGAAAATGTAGCGAGTGTTAGCGGGAGCGGCCACTTCGTGCCCACGATTCGTCACTCTCCAGTAAGACATCGTGGTGTGTGGACGTTCGTTCCAGGTAATGTCCGAGTATTCACAGTATTTCTCCCTTATAAGTCATCATAATTAGTTGTCGTTATAACTATATTTAAAGTAAGATATCTGATCATATTATCAATATCTTAAGACTCTCCAGTAAGACATTGTGGTGTGTGGACGTTCGTTCCAGATTGAACCGTCAAGTGACGCTGGGTCATGGAGTCAGCGCCGGCCATTGTATTGAGAGTCACAACGACCAGTGCCCGAAAGCCCTTTACACTAATTTTCACTTAGTCTATTTCCAATGCACAGTACAGTCAAAGTCGGCTGGTCCACTTAGTAAGCTTATTATTTATAAAATGTAATACAGTGAAAGCTCGATTATCCAGGCTCGGATTATCCAGCCTTCGGTATATCCGGGCCGTGACTGAATGGTTCAGTGGTACAGTAATACATAGAATTATTCGTACTCCAGTTGCTAGCGAGCGAGGCACGGGTAAACGAGCGTGAGTCTGCCCCCCCACCCACACCTCCTGCTCACAACTCGATCACGTGGATGACAAGGTGGAGTTTTGTTAGGTGACTGATAACCTAACCTAGCCTAACATTGCTTAACTACCTAATAATTTAACCTATCCTAACCAGGGCTCCAGTTGGAGAATTGGGAAACGAAATCCACTTCTAATTGAAATCCACTTCTTATTATGCTGAATAAGTTTCTTCCACTGTGCCAGAAACAGTCGTAGGTACAGCCTAAAGAACGTGATGATGATAAAGGAGGAAATCTTTCAGCAAGAGAAGGTAATTATTACCAAATTCAAAGTAGAATAATACAGAAAACAAAGTAGAGGAATATGAAATGAACTGGTAAAGTCTTTAGGCTGTATGCTTAGACGAAAATTTATGGGTTTCACAATTTTAGGGGATGAAATGGAACAGAAATGTTTGCTAATCAGAAAAAAATTACTCGACCATCTCACGTGTTCTCTTAAGTTAGCATTCCGTTTCACATTCTTCGTTAGATATTCCGCTTCCCATTTCAGACTGGCAAAGCATACAGTTATTTCTGTCTCTTTCAGTTAAGTGTACATTATGTTCATTCTTTTGTTCGTTCTTAAGTGTGTGTGCGAAAGAGAGAGTATTGATGCAAACAATAATGTATTACATTAACCCCTTCATAGTTGTTGGCCTCGAACGATGCTTTACTGTACCGGTGTCAGTGACGGTGAGTTAAAAGCTATAAAAAAAACTGCGAGCAATTATGGGAAGGGATCGAAGGTCACTGATATGTTTACACGACCCTACTCTACTGTCGCAAGCAGCCAGGCGGTCAATTCCTCTCAGATGTCTTCGCCGGTATGTTTAAATGCTAATGTAACATGCCCCTTAATTTTGAGTAAGTTTCTTCCATTATGCCGAAAACAATAGTAGGTAAGGCTTAAGGAACATTATGATAATAAGAGAGGAAATCTTGCTGCAAGAGAAAGGTAATTTACCACCCTCAAAATAGGCAGAAAAATACAGAAAACAAACGAGGAATATAAATTGACTTGGCAAGGTCATTAGGCTGTATGCTTACACGAAAATTTATAGGTTTCACAATTTTAGGGGACAAAATGGAGCAAAAATGTTTACTAGTCAGAAGAAAAAACTTTTGTCTCACGTCTTCTCATAAGTTAGCATCCCACATTTTTTGTTCAATGTTGCGGTTCCCAACACATTTCAGACCGACAGAGCATACAGTTATTTCTGCTCTTTGCAGCTAAGTGTACATTTACTGCTCATTCTTCGTTATGTGTATGTTTGAGACAGTATTGATACAAATAATTATGTATTTCATTAACCCCTTCATAGCTGCCATCCTTGAACAATGCATTACTGCACCGGTGTCAATGACGTTGAGTTAGGGAGCTATAAAATCTGCGAACACTTATGGGAAGGGAACTAAAGTCACTGGTATGGTTATACAAACCTGCTGTACCATCCCAAACAGCCAGGCGGTCAGTTCATCCCAGATGTTTTCGTCAGTATGTTTTAATGCTAATGTAACATGCGCCCTAATTTTATTCTTTCACGATTCATAGCAAATCAGAAGATGGGTTTAGGGCCAAAAAAAAAATTAAAAGTGCACCAGACGAGTCTTACCACATCTGTAAGAAAATGAAACTGATTTTGGAACATAGAAAAAATGGTTCCAAGGCTTGCCGCGGGAGCACGCAAATTTCTGAACTCACGGCCATTGAGGGGGCTAAACATATGCTTTACTGTAAGCAGTAAAAGCACCTTACCAAATCAGTTCATCCTGATATTCTGTTATGTTTTTCTGATTGTTTCTGGGTTGGCAAATAAACATTTCTTGTTAAATCTGTTTCCCCGTTGTTTTTAGCTATTGTGCGGGTGTGCAACTCTTGTTGTTAGTTAACGTAATGGCGGAAGGTACTATTCTGATCTAATTGTTTAACCAAACCTGGCTTAACTTAGCTTCACTGCACCTAATAATTTAACCTAACTTAATCTCCAGTTTGGAAGTTGGGAAACAAAATCCACACTTGAATATGTTGAGTTTGTTCCATTGTGCTGGAAACAATCGTAGGTACAGTCGCGTTCATGAGTCCCGATACACAGGTGTTTTTGTTGTCTATTGCAGTGCTCACTGCTTTTGGAATATGGAACTTTTGTGCTTACTGCTTGATACACTGAACATAATTTGGTCGGTTAGCAAGTGAAATAGTTCAACATCCTACCGACGGTGGACACAACATCAGACAAGACAACTACATGCGTATCAGGACTCACGAACGCGACTGTACAGCTTCAGGAACATGACGATAATAACAGAGGAAATTTTTCAGCAAGATAAAGAAATTTACCAAACTGAAACTAGAAAAATACAGAAACAAGCAGGATGCATATGCAAAGATTTGGTAAGGTCTTTCTGCTACGTTAAGTGTACATTTTCCGGTAAATAAATCAGTCTAAGTAGTACTTGTTTTTTGTTTCCCCCGGATTAATCGTGATTTCGGATTATTCAGTCACCCCTTCGCACCATATAGCCCGGATAATCAGGATATCTCTGTATATTGGTTATAAGTGCGTGTGAGGCGGAGTGTTGTGAAGCCTTGCCATGTGGTGCGCTGGGTGTGCTGAGATTGCATTCTGTGTTATTCTTGGTTTATGTATATTTTTCCTAGATATGTTATGTGGTGTAACCCAGGTAAAATAGGGATGATTTCTTTAGAAATGGAGTAAACAGTGTAACACGTTGTCACTGGGTATCACTACGAGTCCGTGTGAGACCGTGGTTTATGGGAGTTTCCCCCTATTGATGGAGTTTTCTATGATGCACTCGGGTTGAGCGAATTATCATGTATTGCGTTAGGCGGGTCAGGTGTTTTATAAACTGTGTGGAATACAGCTTCCATTCTCTTTCAAATATTCTGGAGTATCGGAGACAATTGATTTATTAAGGCCCAGTAATTAAATCTTGCTTGATATTTATTCTGTGTAATTTAAGGTCAACAATATAGATAAGTAAATTTTAATAGAATGTGTTTGTTATAATCCTATGGGGTAGTATATGTAAGACTGAGTGGCCCGCAAGGCATGTTTCATCTAAAGAACCATGCTCTCCTATAGTATTCTCACGCTACCCTGTTATTGCCATAGGCCTGTTGTCCCTCTTCCATCGTACGGGACTAATATCATTAATACTTTTTTTTCCCGGCAACTGCTGGGTGGTGGCAGCGATACCAACTTATTTTAATAATTAACGAGGCCTTCTTAATGTTCTGGCAGTAACAGAAACCTGGAATAATACTTAAATCGAGTATAAGTCAAATTTCTCTTTAAATTCTAAATTCCCTATAGTATCAAAATTCAACTATTGCACTGGCGGCAAACGCAGTGTGATTAGTTAATTTAATTTCCCGACAGTGCCCAAAATTCGCGGCATTAGACTGGTGATCGCATCGGTGGGATTTACTTTAATAATTTGACTCATATTTATGGGTAATGCAAAATTCTCGCATTAGAACATGAAGGAATAAACATCTATTTCTGCAATCACTGGGGTTGGTTTGATTTATTCATCTAGATTTGGTGTTGCTCAGTGTTTCTTGGATCAAATTTGTTATCCTAACTAATTTCTATCTATTTATTTCTCTACCTAATTATGTATCTATCAGTTGCCAGATGCCTTACTCCCATAAGGGGTGGCCACAAACAAAATGCATTCCTAAGTAATACTGTACGAAGTATCTCCTCAGTATGGACTGCAAGGTTTTCAGAGATACAGTACTAACTTTTCCTTGTAATTCTCAGCAGCTAACCTCACTCTCTGGGGAAGAACATTATCAGTAACTTAGATTCATGAACATATTCCAACTTGTAATACAGGTTTTATGGCTTCTTTCCCTTTTATTCATTCTGCATATAACAACCTAAACATTCTTATGTATGTTATTCATAGTGTTTAAGTACTGGCATTGATTGCATTAGTTACACAAGAGGATATTGGAATGTGATGTCCAGAAGAAATCACAGAGGAAGAAGTGTTACTACAAATATCTTGAAAGGCATTTGAAATAAACCTATAGCGCATATACGGTACTGCATTCCGTTAGTAGTAGTAGTAGTAGTAGTGGTTATGGTGGTAGCGCAGTAGTAATGAAAGCTTTTTTCCTCAGTTAAGTTCAAAATTGCAAACTCTGCCTGTATCTCCCACAGTGAAGATGCTGTTTCACACTCTTTTCACATTAACTTGGACTAAAACTGCTATTTCTCCTTCTTGCTTGCTGATAGTCACAAAGAAGCATGGAAAGGATTTAGGGTCATAGTACTTAAAACAGTACTTAAAGTAACAGACACTGCAATCCAGGTACATTAGTTTTTTCTGGGAATAGTTTGGTTAAAAGGTTAGAAAAAAACTAATACCCATATCTACATTAATGGTAAACTTATGTTGAGTGATTATCCAAATGCTGTATTCCAGGTGGCATACAAGGCTCCATACCTCCTCCTCCTTAGTGTTTTGCATTACTGAATCAAGTTAAACCTTCACCCAACCACCCACCTCTTTTTAAGAATCTTGTGTGTGACACATCTTGACAGCTTGTATATTATTTTTGTGTTCAGATTATTACAGTGCATTCATTGTTGCCTGATGAATATCCCTGGCCCCTTCCAGCCCAGTTGATGAGCAAGTGTAAACAGATTGGAATGTCCATTTGACTAACCATGGGGCTTCATCCCAACCTCAAACTATGACTCATCAAATACAGTATCTGTAACCATGATGGTATTTGAGTTGCTGGAGTGGCCAGTTCCATCACAAGATGGTGATAAAATGAGAATTTTTTTTTTTTTTTTATGTGTCCGACTCTGGGCATAGGCTTTACAGCCTGCTATCAAGGCCCAGCCGTCCTCCTACATACCATGCACCTCTACATGTCACCACTTCGGCGCTAACACCCACCGTCCATATTGAATACATGCTAGGGCTGTCTCATACAGGACTGGTGTA
>JAGKTI010031065.1:0-12229 GCA_018397915.1 Birgus latro
TTTATTTCGTAGGATCCGTATTATACTGAATCTGTACCTGCAACACATCTTACTTATGTCATGAATGTCAGTGTTGTGTTCATTATATCTGTGCATTGTAATTTCCACATTCCATCATTTGTTTCACCGCAGGATGCCTATGTTACTGCTTCTGTCTCTAACCCTCACGGTTTAGACCATATTCTCATTGCTTACGGAAGCTCCCTAACACTTTTTCCAAAACGATTTAGTTTGCTTATTATACCCTACTATCCTACTGTGTGTTACATAAATCTTTCTAACATAGCCATACTCAACTCAGAAAGGGTACAAAAAGATTAGAGAGCCATATACAAAAATAAATCGCAAAGAAAGAGGTTTGAGGGAGCTATCTTACCCGAGAAGAATACGGGCTTTAGTGTTTACACGTCAGTAACAGAAGTATATTGTCCATTTTTTTTTTCCTAAGATATCATGGTCAGGACAACTCAAGACGATTTATTGGGCTAAGAGTTAGTCATGGGGGACAGCGTTGTCACAATATAGCAATTATATTTGTTACAACATCCACATTTTGGCCACTATATTTAGTTTTTGCACTGGTTCGAAATGAGAGACGAAACAAATGATTCTAATGCCTTTCTCTCTCCTGCTGTAATTTTCTTCCCTCAAATGGACCCTACCCGACGCGCGTCCTGCCATTTGTCTTGGTACTGAGCGCCCCGACAACCCTGGCTCAGGATGCACGCCACACGCACTTAACGGCCTGATCCAGAGGTTGTGAAAAAGGAAGGTTCTAAAACAGTCTGTATTTACCTTTCGATATTTTTCATTTTTGTTATTTCTGCCTCCATATAATTTTATTCAACTTAGGAAGGCCTCCATGTGAATGAGTTAATGGAGGCTGTACCTGAACTCCGCTGTTTGAAGCGATGAATAAAATCGTCTGAAAATGGAAAAGAAATAATACGCCATCGGAGCGAAAGTGATTAAGGCAGCAATGTGGAGGTCTCTAAGTGTGAATTTAATCTCAAAAATGTTTAGTTGGCATCAATGACAATGACGAGATTGAAGTGTAATGTGCAGAATAAATCGCTAAGGAAGAAGTGCGACGAAATCCCCAGTACCTCCCAGAATACAACCCCAAGTCTGGCTGTGAATTCTTACCCTGACGTGTTCATTTGGCATTAGTAATACACAGCAATATATTCAAATGTAATACGCAGAATAAATCACTAAGGAAAAGGTGTTACGAAGCTTCTGTGCGACCCTAAGTCTAGTTATGAATCCTCGGTTTGACGTGTGTGGTTCTGGGGGTGATGGATGTGGTTTCATGGGCCGTACTTCAGACCCCACAGTACCACTCCGGCGCCTCGTGCCTCCGACTAACCGGGACCACCGAGATATCAAGGCCTGTAACTTCCCTCGTGACGTCATCATGACTGGAGTGCCGCGCCCTCACCAACCCTCACTCACTTTTGTAGAATTATTTCGCACCGAAAATGACATGATGTAACAAAATGTTAATGCGTAACTGAAACCTTCTACAAGTCATACAGAATGGTGTCTTTTACGTCGTATTTGTGCCTAGAATCTTCTTTTCTGAAGTCTTTTACGTTTGCTCACTATTACAGAAAACTGCATCTAAATATTTAGGGTAACTCGTGTATTTGGATACTCCTCCAGTTTAAAGAGTTGTATACTATTTCCTGTGGAAAACAATAGATATACGGTATATATAATTACCTGACGTTAAGTATTGCTCAAGTCTAATACTCAAGAGAATTAAAATAACAACACAAAGAAACAACGGCAATGTGTAAATTAATCAAGGTGAAATATTCTTAAGTGCTTTTTTCAAACTGAACGTCCTATAATTTCCGACTTTTTAAGGAATACGTTCCTAAGGCTAAAACTTCCATGTAGTTGCTGCAACGTCTACTGCATCAGTTCAAAGGAAATGGGTTTGATTACAATATACAGCAAGTTTTTCACAGCATCCTCCCTCAAAGAGTTTGAATTTGAATTGAAAAGCTAGCACCAAGCCAAAACAATTACTATATGGCACTAAAGTATAAGGGAATTAAGTGGGCATTTAAATTAAATGTACTATGTGCAAAAAAGAAATAAATTTGATAATGTTCAAAAGAGAGACAGAGCAAAGGTGAAAGTACTTTGACAATGTTCAAAAGAGTCAGAAGCCTCCCAGTGATGTTCCCTCTCTCCTGCAATCGAACCTAGTTCATCCAACTTATATGGCTATATTTATGAAGAAAGTTCATAGTTTCTGTCTGTACAGGACTAATATCCATTTTCTTAACAACTAAATGAGTCATAGTACCGTATTTACCTTGCTATGTTGGCTGGGTGAAAAGTTGTCTCTCTTACTGGCGCGTAGCGATTTGCTTGCGAGAGGGAAAGCAAAATACATGTACTTCAGGCCCTTGTTTATAATTTCCCTGGCATCTGGGCACAACACGAGAACAGGGCATACTGTATATGGTCTCACTCCACAAATTTCTGCACTGTTAAGGGAATTTCAGGTGTAAGATGTCCTTGACCCTGCAGCGGTATAACCCCACTCGACCCTCACTGTACACTGGTGTTTACGTCCTCCAAACCCCAGTCGTAGTGACGTCACGGCCCAAAACAGGCCCATGTGTGGGGCCTTGATATCTCGGTGGTCCCGGCCTAACTCCCCCTCTGCCGTGTACCCTGGTGGAGGGCTTATTTACTGAGACGGGGAGGGGGCAGGAGGTCAGTCCTCAGGATACTCATAGCTCACACTCTATTTGTGTGTGTGTGTGTGTGTGTGTGTGTGTGTGTGTGTGTGTGTGTGTGTGCACCTTTTTTTAAACCGCTGTTCCGTCCCCCCCCTTTTTTTGTCAGGTACTGTTGGCACTCTTGTTAGTGTGAGAATGAGACAGTCGTGGAGGCGTTACTATAGCTTATGCCGCATTTTTTTTTTCTCTCTTTGCCTCTCGCTGCTCACCTATTTTCCTTTTTGTCTTCAGTTCTTCTGTTCAGCCCTCCTTTTTTCCTGATCTTGAGAGACAGAAGGGGCCCATAGGTCTTGACTCACACATAGAGGGAACATCACAGCTCCGTATGTCAGTGTTTTCTTTCCGATTATTCTTTTCCCCTTCGTGTCTCTTGTCCAGTCCCGTTCTTGCTCTTTACTATTCAGTCTGCCTTTCCACAGTGCCAGAGAAAGAAACTGGTATAATCCTGACACAGACGTCTAGGGAACACCATAGCTCGCAACCATATATCCTTTCCTTGCTTTTCTGTATTTCTTTGTGTGTCTTGTGTAGTCTCATTCCTACCCATGTGTGTCTACCATTTAACCTGCTCTTTCACACTGACAAAGAGAGAGGAGGGGAAACTGGTCCGGTCCTCACTGACAGAGGCAGAGGTGCCCATAGATTAAACTATATATCTTTTTCCCGCTATTGGTTACTGCTTCCCCCTCCTTTGAGTTTTCTCTCTAGTTTCGCTCCAGTGCCAACTCATCCCCGTGACTGTAAGAGTAAATGACTTGATCCAGGTTGACTGTGAAATGTAGAGGGAAGGAGAGCTGGGACTAAGGAGAAAGAGATCCTTAGGTAGTGAAAAGAAAATGGCAGTGGGTAGAAGCTTGTGTTACGGACGTGTATATTAAGTGCACTCTTAACGCTTAAATTAATCACCAAAAGGGATAAGGTAAAGTTCACGAGAAAACTAACTTAACTTTACCGTACACTATAACACACACATCCGAAAATAGATTTCAGGTTCGGATTACAAAGAGAAAAATTCACAAATATAGCTCTGCGTAATACAAATATAAGTTAGGTATTCTTACCTAAACAGATCACAACTCAGTGGAGCGTAGGTACACAAACGATACTCACAGATACCCAACACGAGTGGCTTGGAGACAGGGTAAAAACCAAGTATAAATCACACACAAGTATAGGTGAGAGAAATAAATAAATTACACAAGTGTAGATGGAGTAGTGAATAAACTAATAAGGGTGCAAAACAATGTCTTTTGAAATTAACGTCACGTATTAAGCAAAAAGAAACTAAGATGGAAAGTGTAATAAAATGTGACAAACAAAGTACGTGACTGTACAAAGACGTGTGAATGTGTCTCTTGAAAAATGACTTTAAAAGTGAGCTCTCTCTGTTAGATCGAGCTTATAAAAGGCCTGTAACTTCCCTCGTTATTTAGCCATTAGGCATTTAGAATAATAATCTCCGGCCACTCAAACAGTATGAGTACCTCGTACGACCCATGAGAGCCTTACTCAGCTCACCCATAGCCAATTATGAGCCATCAAGAAAGGCAGAGAAAGATTTAGCCAATTTTGATTGGCCATACTCTGAAAATATGCTCCGCCCCTCTCAAGCTTACTGTACTATCTCATGGGACAGGAGCAGTTAAACTGGAAAATAGGATCTTTGTGATAATCTCCTAATCTATTTCCAGTGAACCTTTTTGACTGCTGTGTACACACAGTGACCCTTTGTCCGACCCACCAGGTCAAATACAATACGAAAAGTATTAACTGATTTCTCGGCGGCTCGCTTTACACGTATCATCTCCCTCTCCTTTTTCTATCACACAACTGGGGTAGCTACGCCAGTAACATCTCCCTTCCTGAGAGAAGAAATTTTCCAAGGGAAATTTCTGGACATTGTACAAATTAAGTTCTTGACAGGTAAACTGCTAGAACATTTTCGACCCCATGTACGTGTCTTACATCAAGGGAGTATTCTTGCAAAATATAGGGCCCAGCGGGTCAATCTAAGATTCTTGTCCTTAAATCGGGACAAATATTTCAGAGGGTGGTGATCAGTGTACACTACAACATCACCTGACCCTGGACCAACATATACAGAAAAGTGTTGGAGGGCAAGTATGAGTGCAAGGAGTTCTTTCTCAATAGTTGAATAATTCCTTTGGGCTTTATTGAACTTTTTGCTGAAATAGCACACAGGCATCTCAAAACCCTGATCATTATCCTGTAGCAATACTGCACCAGCCCCTAGACCACTAGCATCAACAGCTAATTTAAAAGGTTTGTCAAAATTGGGAGCTTGAAGCACTGGGTGACTCGATAGGATGACTTTAACTTTTGAATAGGCATCCTCACATTCTGGCTTCCACTCATACTTGACTCCTTTTCTTAACAAATCAGTGAGGGGAGCTACAAGATCAGAGAAGTTCAGGACAAAGCGTCGGTAGTACCCTGCCATACCCAAGAATCATTGCAACTCTCTCTTATTTCTGGGTTGGGGAGAATTTACTATGGCCTGAACCTTTACATCAGGTGGACTAACTTGGCCTAAGCCGACCACATAACCTAGGTACTGCACTTGAGCCCTTACAAATTCACATTTAGGTAAATTAAGCACTAAATTAGCAGAGGACAGTCTCTGCAACATGGCATCTAGTTGGCTCAAGTGTTGTTCCCAAGTATTGCTAAAGATACATAATCAATGTAGGTTAAACAACCATCCAAACCCTGGGTGAGATCATTCATCAGCCTTTGGAAGGTGGCAGGAGCATTCTTCATACCATAGGGCATGACTTTACATTTATAAGTACCGCCACCAACCAAAAAACAGGAAATTTCTTGGGCCCTTTCTGTGAGAGGGACTTGCCAATATCCCTTCATCAAATCCAACTTGGTTAAGTATTTAGCAGTGTCAATAGCATCTACACAATCATCTACTCTAGGTAGTGGGTAGGTGTCCGTTTTCGTAAGAGAGTTAACTTTACGGTAATCAATGCAAAGACGATGGGACCCATCGGGTTTAGGAACCACTATGACCGGGGAGCACCACTCACTTTGACAAGGCTCGACTAACCCTTGCTGCAACAGGTAGTTCAGTTCCTCCTGGATGATGGTCTGCTTCGAAAGACTAGCCCGATAGGGTGACTGCTTCATAGGACCAGCATCTCCAACGACCACATCATGCAAGCCACATTCCTCCGTCCTGGGGTGTCCCGGAAGACATCAGGGAACTTGCTGAGAAGTTCAACCAGCTCGGCACGTTGCACTGCAGTCAAGTGGGAGAGTTTATCAGCCAGCGTACTCTAAGCACGCTGGTTTCCTATCCAGCTGGTCGTCTGGTCCAACATCAAAGGGCAGCCCTCGTCCTCCGCCAACTCGGTAGTCATCATCACGCACGCAGCCTTAGGAGGGTCCACGTCTCGCTTGTGGTACTCCTTCAACATATTGATATGGCACAGTCTCCGTTCCTTCCTCCGGTCTGGGGTTAAAATGACATAATTCACTTCACCTACCCTCTTCTCAACCACATAAGGACCCGCAAAACTTGCCTGCAGAAGCTGACCTTGGATGGGTAGTAAAACAAGGACTAAATCACCCAGGTTGAAGATCCTGTTCCTAACCTTCTTAGCGTGGTCATACCATCTCTTCATCTTCCCATGAGATGACTCTAAGTGTGCCCTGGCTGCTTCCATGCTACAGGCCAATCTTTCTTTAAATTTTGACACATAGTCTAACAAGTTAATCTGATCATCATCCTTGACCCATTGTTCTTTGAGAAGTTTAAGTGGGCCTCTTACTTCATGGCCAAAAATCAACTGAAATGGGGAGTAGCCTAAAGACTCACTTGGTGCCTCTCTAGTTGCAAACAGTAAAAAGGGCAAACACTTGTCCCAGTCCCTTTCATCAGCACACAGCTTCTTGAGCATGTGTTTCAAAGTTTGGTGATACCTCTCTAATGCACCCTGACTCTGAGGATGATATGCTGTGGATGTGATCTGGGAGGTGCCTAACTCCTTAAGGGTTTGTCTGAACAGTCTGGAATTAAAATTACTGCCTTGGTCTGATTGAACTTCCTTAGGGAGACCAAAACGGGTAAAGAAGTTCAGCATCTCTTTTACAACCAATTTAGCCGAAATATTCCTCAAGGGAATGGCTTCAGGATATCTAGTGGCCATGTCTAACATTGTGAGGATGTACTGGTGGCCTGAAGAGGTTTTTGGCAAAGGACCAACAATGTCCACAAGGACTCTAGTAAATGGGGCCTCAAACACGGGTAGAGGAATCAAATGAGCCGCAGGGATCGGCTTATTGCTCTTACCGACTAGCTGACAGGCGTGACATGACCTACAGAACCATGCGACATCTCGACGGATTCCAGGCCAATAAAAATGCTGCCAGATGCGGGAGAGTGTCTTCCTCACACCCAAGTGACCTGCTAAAGAAGAGTCATGAGCAATGGACATAATTCTTTGCCTATAGGGCCTTGGAAGTGCCACCTGGTGTACTGTCTCCCACCCGTTATCATGAACAACACTAGGAGATCTCCACCTTCTCATTAATACGTCGTTTGGCGGTAAATAATAACATTCTCTCATTTCAGACTCACATTCAGCTTCCCTAACTGCGGAGTCAACTAAAATGGTAATCTCTGGATCAGATCTCTGCACATCAGCCAATCTTGCATTTACATCAATGTGAGGAGAGTCATCAATCTCAGAGTCATTCAACTGGGCAAAAAAGGTATCACCAAGCCCGATAATATCATCGGCATTGCCAGTGCCATGACTATCAACATTAGCACGGCTGATCTTTGCCGTCATAGCTCTGGTTACAGCACACGCGGGAAATACAATAGAATCCAACTCTGTTGTCCTATCCTCACTCAGGGGAGTCCTTGACACACAGGGAACAGCACTTACCTGTCCTCCCGCCAAGTCATTGCCCAAAAGGAAAGTGACTCCTTTTACAGGAAGTTGGTCAACAACACCCACACTCACTGAACCAGTAACTAACTCTGACTGGAGCTTCACCTCAACTAGGGGAACAGATACAAACTCAGCTAGACCCTGCAACAAGACACATTCATTAGGGTCAGCTACATCAACAATCCCCTTCAACATCAGTGACTGAGAAGCTCCTGTGTCTCTAAGTATAGTGACTTCCTTACCACGTTTTCCATCAAGTGAAACTAACCCTTTAGATATAAAGTTAGCAAATAAATTATGTTTCGATGAGTCACTTTGTATACTACTTGAGGGAGGACACTCTGAGGGAGTCTTATTACCAGTCTCACTTGAACCTGACGGCTGCACTGCTCCAGTCTTACTAGTGTCTAACAATGGCTTCTACAGGAGTCTGTCTGTCAACCACTGACAGCTCCACTCTGGCCTTATCAACAATTTGCACTTGCTGGGGTGGTGTCTGACTACCGCTAACAATAACTGTGGAAGGCTGCTCACTGTTTGTGTCAAAAGCTCCCCAAGAGTTTACCAAAGTAATAGGTTTCACATTAAAACTTTTCTCTCGTTTCGTCCAGCACCAATCCTCCCAGTGCCCCGTTTTCTGGCAATACTGGCAAAATCTGACACCTTTTCTAAACCCTCTGGCAACACTGTCCTCACTTATTTTCGTGGAACTAACATGCTCTGGCGTTGCAACATTTCCACTAGTGTCACTTAACATCAACTTGCCTTTACCAGAAGAAGGGTTCACAAAAACTGGTTGGTTCACTCTCCTACCCTTAGCAAATGAATGAGGCTTACGTTCTTGCTTATGAATAATACTATAATTATCAGTAACAAAGGCAGCCTCATCTAGTGCATCTACCTGCTTCTCCACCAAGTGTGTTGCAATATCCCTGTCTATTTTATCAGTGAAACTCTCCAAGACCATTAACTCCCTCAATTTTTGGAAAGAATTAACATTCTTAGCACGTAACAGATTGTCACATAAATCTGTAAGTATTCTAACATACTCCACATGAGTTTGATCTTTCTGTTTAAAAGTGGATCTAAACTTAAGCCTATATGCCTCTGGCACGAGTTCGTATGATTTTAGAATGGCCTCTTTTAGACAATCATAGTTAGCACTTTGCTCCATTGATAAAGATATATAAACCTCTTAAGCCTTTCCTTTTAAAACACTCTGCAACAGTACTGTCCAGGAGTCTTTTGGCCATGAAAGCCGACCCGCCAACTTTTCAAACATATGAAAGTACCTAGTGACGTCTTGCTCGTTAAGGGAGGGACCAGCTTAATATTCTTAACAACATCGAAAGATAAACTACTGCCAGATGAACTATTAGCTCTAGGTAAACTATCAGCTTGCTTCATTCTGAATTCATGATCCATTTCCTTTTGTCTTGTCTGGGCTTGTATTTCCAATTCCCTCAGCTAAAGTCTGGCTATCTCAAGTTGTATTGGTCACTAGACTCATGAACAGAAACAACACTGGGCCCTGGTGTCTCCGACGATAAAGACTCAGGGTTAACTTGTGCAGTATCAACTGGCTCAGGACTAGCAATGGAGGACTCACTTTGTGCAAACATGATTTCCAACACTAAATCAAGTAAGCTAGTCTTATTAATGGAGGCAGGAATTGTCACATTTAAGGCCTGAGCAAGCAATTTAAGCTCGTGCTTCTTAAGAGTTTCACTTTGATTGGGGTAGGCTATCACTATCACTGATCATATTAAAGTAAGCACTGTGTATTTGCAAAGGTTATTAATATGTCAGAGCAATCCTGGAAAAAGATCACCAAATTGTTATGGACCAAAGTTATTAATACACCACAGAGCTATCCTGGTAAGAGGTCGCCAAATTTGTTACGGACTTGTATATTAAGGTGCACACTTAACCCTCAAATTAATCACCAAAAGGGATAAGGTAAAGTTCACGAGAAAACTAACTTAACTTTACTGTACACTATAACACACACATCCGAAAACAGATTTCAGGTTCGGATTACAAAGAGAAAAATTCACAAATATAGCTCTGAATAATACAAATATAAATTAGGTGTTCTTACCTAAACAGATCACAACTCAGTGGAGCATAGGTACACAATCGATACTCACAGATACCCAACACGAGTGGCTTGGAGACAGGGTAAAAACCAAGTATAAATCACACACAAGTATAGGTGAGAGAAATAAATAAATTATACAAGTGTAGACGGAGTAGTGAATAAACTAATAAGGGTGCAAAACAACGTCTTTTGAAATTAACGTCACGTATTAAGCAAAAAGAAACTAAGATGGAAAGTGTAATAAAATGTGACACACAAAGTACGTGACTGTACAAAGACGTATGAATGTGTCTCTTGAAAAATGACTTTAAAAGTGAGCTCTCTCTGCTAGATCGAGCTAATAAAAGGTCGGTTCTCTGCCTCTTTCGGTTATTTAGCCATTAGGCGTTTAGAATAATAATCTCCGGTCACTCAAACAGTACGAGTACGTCGTACAACCCATGAGAGCCTTACTCAGCTCACCCATAGCCAATTACGAGGCATCAAGAAAGGCAGAGAAAGATTTAGCCTATTTTGATTGGCCGTACTCTGAAAATATGCTCCGCCCCTCACAAGCTTACTGTACTTTCTCACGGGACAGGAGCAGTTAAACTGGGAAATAGGATCTTTGTGATAATCTCTTAATCTATTTCCAGTGAACCTTTTTGACCGCTGTGTACACACAGTGACCCTTTGTCCGACCCACCAGGTTAAACACGATAACAGGATACGAAAGGATTAACTGATTTCTCGGCGGCTCGCTTTACACGTATCATCTCCCTCTCCTTTTTCTATCACATAACTGGGGTAGCTACACCAGTAACACTTGCTAGAACTTTGAGTATGCAGAAAATCCTCAGCTGAAAAGAACTATAGGACTTTAGAAACAGGACGATGTCTAAACGGGGTCCTGGCTGTGAAGGATTTAACACCATCAGCCTGCGGATCTCTTGTTTATTTTGGTCGGGCTAACA
The DNA here is from genome assembly GCA_018397915.1 of Birgus latro. Classification (NCBI taxonomy): domain Eukaryota; kingdom Metazoa; phylum Arthropoda; class Malacostraca; order Decapoda; family Coenobitidae; genus Birgus; species Birgus latro. The sequence goes on from JAGKTI010031065.1 coordinate 10,745, forward strand.
CCAGACCATATTTTCCAGCTGTGGAAAGAAGTCGCCAGGCTGAAGAGGCCTAAGCAATCCCAGATAGAAAATTATTCCTTGGGCTTAAGTCAGAACAAAACAGCAAATTTGGATGGGTACTATGATTGATTTATACCCACACTCTGAAACCTTTCTATTTTTCCCCTAAGGATCGAACAGTTTCGGCCCGTCTTGGATCCTCTTTAGGTCGAGCGGAAGCAGTGAGACAAGACACAGTTAAGAGAGTATTGCCTGAGCTATGCATGGATGTCCTCTCTCTCCTTGGCTGTCAGCGCTCATTGGTATTCCCAGCGTGGCCCCGTTTTAATCAGGAGGTGATGAGGGAGGTAAGGAAGGCGATTCGTAATAAACTGTTAGTAATGGCGGCCACCTCACACTTCATCACTCCAACACCGCCACTTAAGCCTGGTGCAGTCCACAATCTTGAAGGCTAGGCAGTGATTATTTTACTTTGTGGCTCTCCCCTTCCGCCCTCTTGTTTGCTGTTGTGGTGGTGCAAGTGGTGGTGATAGTGTATGTTGCCATTTGTCACCTGATGCGTTGCTTCTCCCATGTTGTTGTTGTTGTCAAGGTAGTTAATATAATGAATTTATGGCTTGGGTACCTGAGGTGTTGTTGCGTTAGGTGGGTATGATGTGTTAACCTGGATTAATTCAGATTTGATACCAGTGCTCAAGGTAGCCCTCTGATAGTTGTATAAAAGCAGAAATAAAGTAAAAGTAGACAATATGAAGGGTAAGAAGTAGCCCGCATTACAGGAATAGGTTGTCTTAGATGCTTAACCCACTCAGGTAGATGTATTTTTATTATTATTATTTTTTCAAGACAGTTATAATTAACATAGGAAAGTCCTGTCATAATGAAGGGGCTAATAAAGACGGTACCTACCATGTCAGATTCTAAGGGTTACTTATGAATAAAAATCAACAGATAGAATGAATAGAAGAGAAAAAAAGCATAGGACCTAAGTGGTTAATTAAGGTCTTTGGTTGTGTTAAGGTTGACAAGGTAATTTCATAACATGTGAAAGTAGCCTGTAAACTGATAGTAGCCCACATCACGTGTTAAAACAGGCTGTATTAGACGTGAAAGTAGGACATATCAGTGTGAAAGTCACCGGCACCAGGTGTAAAAGTAACCTATAACAGGTGAGATAATAACCCACATCAGGTGTAAATGTAACCTGCAAATTATATAAATAGCCTGTAAAGGGTTTATAACTAGCCCTGTATCATAAAAGTAGCCCATGTCAGATGTGAAAATAACTCATGTCAGGTGCAAATATATCCTATGAATAATAACAGTAGCCTGTAAAAGATATAAAAGTAGCCCTGTGTCATAAGTATAGCCATAGATGTGAATAGTAGACAACATATATTTATCCGGTGTAAAAATAGTTCACGTAACTGTAAAAGTGACCCTTATAATGTAGAAGGTAATTCCTGTACCTCAAAAAAAAAAAAA
>JAGKTI010031066.1:0-12229 GCA_018397915.1 Birgus latro
GATCAGATGATATTCGCCCAGTATTGCTTTTGAATCAGGTTCCGACCTTGGCAACTCTGCCCACCTGCTCGCTACGTGGTAAATGCCTAGCGGATTTTCGCTAACTGTGCAGCATTAATCGCTATGAGATAGTTTCTTTCCTGTCGCTACCCGTGGATTCGCTACCCAAAAAAACGCTACCCGAGCGGCCCCACTGTAATTAGTTTCATTTCATAGACAACCCGTAATTCCCAATAGTTTTTCCGTAAGTCAAGGAAATGTTTTTTTATAAAGGAGATTAGCATAACAGCTGACTGCGCAAGAAGTAATGGTCTGAGGTTGTGTGAGTAGCACAGCAGTATTTTCCGATGATTCCTGAGAGCAACCAGGTTTTGCCTTTTCAAAACAAATAATACCTTCTGTTTGGCTGTTTTTGGAAGTTTTTAACTGAATCCAAGTCAAACTAACACAGTACCCTGATCAGTAAAAGAAACTCTGAATTTCTAATTTCTTATTCGAATTGGAGCGCACTAAGAGATTTGGTGAAGTAATTTTTGTGAGTGAACAAGAAGCAAAGTCATTATTAACCTGCTAGGTCCCAGTCCCTATACCGAAAATTAATACAAGAGGAGTATTGGTTTTAGGAAGTGTGAGGGAATATTTTTGGTTTAATCTGATAAGTTCATTTTAGTATTTTCTGGTCAGGAAATCAGAGGAAGATGAACCACATGAGACAGTATTCAGCACTGCCTGAATTGCTCACTTGAACATGTTCCACACTTTCAGTGTGGATGCTTCTTACATGTTTAAGTGATTTTTAAGATATGGGGGATACTTAACCCAGCCAAAAACCCTGGTTATATGGTTACCATCCACTGTAATAAATGGTTTCCTGTGTAGAGGAAACCATTCGGCTTGTCACTTGATGTAGAGACCACAAGGCATCCCTACACTGAGTGAGTGGATGATGGGTGCCTTCCCCCTCCCCCCAATCCATACTCTTATATATTCTCCTTCCATCTCTTGCACACAACAGTTCATAAACCAAGCATTTCCTTCTCATTCTCACCTACCCCTGCAAATATACCCAATCCATATTCTCACTCTCTCATGCTCTTATCTCTCCATTTGGTCTCAGTCATTCCACATAGGTCCACTTTTGCATCCTTAGACACGTTGACAGCTCTCCCTTTCACCTCATTTTTCACACCCCCTCACAATCCACATTGAAATCTGCACCAAATCCTTTGTCTGGTCCTTATAATAAAGATAATACAATACATCCTCCTAGTACGCAAGTTCCTAGTACGCGAAACACCTAGTGCGCAAGGAGCTATTTTTTAATATTTTTTATTATTTTTTATGTGTTACTAACCAGAGTATGCGAGTCAACCCACACGATGCGAGGCGCCAGGAGAAAAAACATTGTTTTCTGGTGTGAACCCCGGGTGCGCTACCTGCCTATCCACTACGCGCCAATCTCATCACCCGTTTCTATAGTAAAGTTTGGATTCACGTGAATAACGGTTATTTCACAAATACCAAGTTGTTATACTACAAACCATTGGAGATGGAGGGGACGGTGGCAGGCGAATCAGGGGAGGTGGTGAGGGGAGGATCCTCCATCTCCTCCTCGCTACTGCTCACATTTTCGGCAATTTCCTTCACCTCTTCTTGTATTTCTGTTTCATTCCTCATCTTTTTATGGAAATTATGTCCATAACAAGATGAGGAATGAGACAGTCAAGTAAGAGGAGAAGGAAATTGCCGAAAATGTGAGCAGTAGCGAGGAGGAGATGGAGGATCCTCCCCTCACCACCTCCCCTGACTCGCCCACTGCCGTCCCCTCCACCTCCACTGCCCCACCTGACTCAACAGCACCCTCCCTCTCCACCTCCATGTCTAATTTGTGCCAGAAAATGGCACCAATTAGACGTTAATGGCAAGATCCTACTGCACTGTACTGTATATGTCTTAGATATTTTCCCTCAAATGGTTTTAAAAGGTCACTGATAGAGGGGGGTGCCACCCATGTTAATTTTCCCATTAGTTTATGTATTCCCAGTACACAAGCACCTATGCCGCCCATATAGGCGCATACTAGGGGGGTGTACTGTACAGTAGTTCCTCAGTTATGTAGTGTAATACTGTAGAGGTAAAGGCATGTCCGGTTAGTGGCAGTGTCTGGATGATGAACAATATCCCCAACTATACCCAGACCCTACCTATACCCAACCTTTTTGTACAGTACTGCTGCTTACTTTGGCAGTGTTTTCCAGTCATTTAGGCACATTCAGACATAAAAAAACACTCATAGGAATGTCGAAAATAATTTTTAATCAAGAAAACCATGCAAAAAAATATTGAAAAGCAAAGAATGCCCTAGCTATACACTACCGTATGTACAGTACCCCTCCTAATTTTGGCAGCGTTTTCTGGCCATTCTGCCATATTTTGACATCAAAACACACATAGGATTATTCAAAATAATTTTAAACATCAAGAAAACCATACAAAACAACCATTGAGAATCAGACCTGCAGCGGTGGTGTCTTCGCCATGGGTCAACCCCCCAGAGGCTGTCGAAGCAGAAGAGGACAGCATGGGGGCCAAACCACTGCAAACCCCCCCAGCCCCTCATGGGACCTGAGAACCTGGGAGTTGCTTCGGTTACCCGGGCAAGTACCACACCTCTCAGCACAACACATACAACAACACCGTCTTCTCTACACCGAGAAATGACTCCCCGGCGGTCATTTCTCAATGACTTCTTCTAGCCGGGGAGATTGAGAGCAGTCCAGGACCACCAACAAATGCATATGTCCAATATGCTCAAAACCTGTCACGTCGAGCTGACAGACAAAGGGTTCAATTCAGTGTAATTCCTGCAAGAACTGGACACATTACACCTGCACAACACTTGCATCCAGAATACATTATAAACACCAGGACCTTCTCCTTATGCTCCTTTCCTCCACCCACCAACCCTACTCCTACTTCCTCCACACCTCCTCAGCCAAACCCACTGATCCTTCCCACACCATCCAATCCCCCAACTCTTCCCATTCCACCCCATCCTAATCTACCCCAACCTTTACCTCCATCACAACCTTCTCCTACCCCTTCCCCTCCACCCACACCACCACCTCCTCCCCGTGCTGCAGCAACCAACACACATTGCACACACAACATAAACATCATTTAAACATAGATGGCATAAACACAGAAAAACAACTCACACAATTCATCAAGCAACAAAACATACATGGCCACTTTCAGCTGACTTGTGGCTTGTGGTCTGTCTTACACGCATGTTGGCCATTGGGAAACACAAAACCAACCTGCCGGGCAACTTTGGACGTTCGGTGTAGAGGTGGACAGGCGCTTTCACTTGACTTGTGGCCTCTGTTAGACACGCAGTGGCAGTTGAGAAAGACTTATCCCGGTGGCTGCGCAACTTTGGACATTTGGTGGGGATGTGTATGAACATTTTGACTGCTTGTGGGTTACGGTCGTTATTACTTGGGTTTTGGAGGTTCGTAGGGAGTGATTGGACAAGTGCACGACTTTGACCATTCAGTACCGGGGTGGACAGACGTTTTATCTCAGGTTGTGGGTTACAGCTTATTTCCTGCACATGGCTAGAGCCCATTGGCTATGATACCGAATGTTTGAACATGTTGGTTAGCCGGCTGAAGTTCTCAAGGACTTTTACATCCAGATAATTGCAAGTAAATTTGGAAAATGGTTTAATAGAGCCAAGCTCCAGTGTGCACATAATGAACATGTCCTGGTACTGCACATCCAGGTAAATGAGGGATTACTGTAATAATAATAATAATAACAATGTGGACATTGTTAAATCGTAAAAGCTCAGGCATGCTTGTGTGCGTAAGCCTTGGCCACTTAATAGTGGCTGTGTCAATGCTGCTTGATCTATAGTAGCCTCTCTCTTCAGTCCTTTATCCCTTTGACCTTGTCCCAGGTCTATTTTGTTGTGACTCTCACAGCTTTACCCTCAATATTTACACCCCTCAGCTCCCATCTGTTTCCTGTGTTGCAATAAATTGGCAGTACAGTATCCAGTTATGAGAAAAGGGAAATAAAGTACCCTGTGTGAAATGTCAGCTTTTGATGAGATTATTATACAATTCTTCATTATTTGGCCTGAATTCATTATTTAACCTCTAAAGGTTGGTCCCCATGCAGGAATGTGAGTGTTTAGACACTTGTACATTCCCAGCCACTGCTCAACAATATATAATTATAGGACATTGGAACACCACTCATTTTAAGGCTAAAGAATTGTATTTTGCCAGGTATAAAGATTTTTATGATAGGTTTAGTAGTTTTCATGGGAGCGATTTTTTTAAAATCACCAATTTTTTGCGAAAAATGCCTGCTCCTGACAGGTGATTTTATAAACGATGCCCGACCCCAAGGGGTTATTCTCTGCTCTGTGGTGACCATACTCTTACACATTATGAGCAGTATTTGGTTGTGGTATTTTTACACCACATGATTTCCTGACACAGTTTGAATGCCTGAGAAAGCACTATGTAATCCATAGTGATTGTTTTGCATCCTGCCATATATATGTGCACATATCACTGCGGTAAGTACCTTATCATCTTTCATTGTGGTGAGTTGTCCGTCAGCCTTTTGCAAAAACTTGCTCACCCATCTCTCCAGTGATGTCCACTCTTGCCTTTCTTTCTGTTGTGTTATCAGTCTACAAAATTAGATAAGTCATATTGGTACAGGGTATGAAAATGTGTGTAAGTAGATGTAGAACTTAAACTTAAGTTACTAATATATTAAGTAAAATTATTGGTACAATGTTTGAAAATAATGTAAGTAGAAGTATACTTAAACTTATTAATGAATTGAATTAATTTATTACCACCTGCTTTGCAAAGTGAGTGGAGTGGTAATGTTTTCTGTTGTGAGGTTGGCTGATTTGCTTTGTTTGTGTGTGGATAAACAAGATATCTCATGAGTGGCTTGAGCTATGAACGTGAAATTTTCAGGATATCAAGAGATGGCCAAAATCATGGACAAGTTGAAAATGGGCACTCGGGGTCAAGGGCACCGATGGTCAACTAGTTGACCTTGGCAGCCATTTTGGTGACCTTGACCTTCACCTTGACCGCGAGTGCCCATTTTCGACTCGCTTACGATTTTGGCCATATCTTGATATCCTGAAAGTTTCATGTTGATAGCTCAAGCCATTCATGAGATATCTTGTTTACCCACATACAAACAAAGCCAGCCAGCCAACCTCACAACTGAAAACATACCACTCCACTTGCTTACTACCCATGTTGCGAAGTGAGTGGAGTCGTAATGTTTTCAGTTGTGAGGTTGCTTGGCTGGCTTTGTTTGTGTGTGTTTTACATCTTGAATTTGCATCAAATCAGAAATGGTGGTGCAAAATTATGTGCCAAGGAAAAACTTGCCAGCTATGTGGGTGGTTAAGAGCTCATCGTGAGATGGCTTCTAGTTATAAAAAGCTACTGTTGTGCTCAGATTTCCGCATATCCCAAATATAGAGTGACAGACAGGATGGCACTGAATATATGTGAGAAGTTACAGGAAGCCATAGTTAAGGAGGAAATCACTGTTGAAATAAAAAATACAGTATAGATTAGCAACAGCACCATGAGTGGATGGTATTACTTAAGAAATGCTAAAAATGTCAGGCTGAAGATGTGGCAACCATAATGCATGGTTTCTGTCAAGTGAGCACCAGAAGATTGGAAGAGGTTAATTATTTTACCAGTGTACAATGCTGTAGCTAGGAAACAATAGGATAGAAGGATGGAAGATTTACAGAGTCCCTCCATGTGCATTTCAGTTTTTCAAATCATTAAATGGAACTGAATAATTGATAAAATATAATATTTTTAATTTATCTATCACACTTCAGTTACAGGCAAGAAGTGTGAGGTAACAAGCAGCCCAGCCTCGTCCACCACAGTTAGTGACACAGACTACAGACAGTTCACCACTCCACCCAAACAAGCTGATGAAAATATCTCCCCTGTTAAAAAAGATTGCTCAATAGACGAGTAAGTAGCAGAGTAGGTTCTTAGTCTTCGTTCTTGGCAAGCTTTCGCAATCACTTTCTTTCTTACTGTGACCTCTGTTCTGCTACATCCACAAACCATTTACAGCTCATAATCCCATTGCTGATGTCAGCTGTATCACCTTGAAATTGAGCACAGTGAATCATGGTTGTTATATAACAGGCTTTTGTTCAGGCCCTGGGTATTAATGAGTGAGAAAGCTTAAACTTTTGCAGCATTTTCTTGTAATTAGACTTACTTAGCTTATTCTTCCCTTAGTTTCATCATTTTATCTTCTCATATATACCCTCTTCAGTTTCTTGGATACAATGTATTGAAGCATCACAAATCTCAACTATTGCTATTTTGGCCATTGTTTTTATCCCTTTTTATATAGGTACAGTGAACTCTAATTATCCAGTGCAATTCAGCCAACCCTTATGCCGAATATAGCAAAATGCTGGGTAATGCACAGTGTCTCCCATCGGCTCAACATTCGGTGTCAAGTGGGATACACCAAGCCCTTGCTTATTGACCGATCATTCTTCAGCAATTTCGTTTCGACATTTCTAAACATTTGGACATTGACAACAAGGCTAAAGAGTAAAGTTCAAGCTGCAGAAATGAGAGTGTTACATTTGATAAAGGGAGTAACACAAAGAGATCGATTAAGCAATGATGATATTAGGAACGAGTTGAACATTGAATCAGTATTAGAATTTGTAGACAGAAACCAACTGAGATGGTATGGCCATGTCATGAGGATGGAAGAGGAAAGATACCCTGCCACATATTATCAGTGGCAGCCGAGAGAGAAGAGGCTGGTGGGCAGACCTGGAAAGAGGTGGCGAGATGGGGTGCGGGAAACAATTGAGGCGAGAGGATCAACGATGGAGATGGTGGAGGAAGAAGAATATTATGTGGACTGTGCCAGATGGAGAAGTTTTGTGAGGCATCACAAGTGACAGGGCACCAGCCCTACCTTGTGTATGGTGAGATAGGTGAGAAATTTCTAAATCTATACTCTTATTTCATTGTTCATCATAGTTATCCTCACCATTTCAACAATTCAAACCGCACGCTGCCAGACAGACTGATTGAGCTACCTCAGTATCTTATGCTCTTCTCTGCTGATCGGTTACCTCTTCATCCGCCTGCATTTCTTTATGATCACGTGGAATACTACGGCACCACTGTGGCTCCGCCCAAGACCCCTACTACTACCCGTCAAGCGCATCGTGTGCTTGCCAACCTGAGTGAGTGTTTCACCATCGCATGGCCTGGTGGCGATTGCACCAGTGATTAACGAACCCTCTTAATGCACGATACTATTTTGGCTCCAGTTTTACACAGTGCACATCTTAGTTTGCATTATCAAAAATCAGATGTTCATAACCTGAGATGTATGTAGTACTAAAATAGTTTTACTTGAGAATGTAGGTCTATAAGAAAACAGCTCAGTTCCCTGTGTCACTTTCGCTCATATTTCCTGCTATTTTTTCCATCTTTATTGAATATTTTTTGAATGACGAAGGTGGTCAGAAACCTAACCTCCTTATTTCTTAACAATGGGAAAAATAAGTTCATTATTCGACCAATTTGTTATTCAACCACTTTTTATGGAACGCATCCCTGTTGAATGGTGGGGGAAGGTGTATTATGTTACTATCTGTCTTGACCCTCTTCTCCAAAAACTTTCCCATGAGTAAAAGAAGAAAACTAAGCATGAAATACAATATAGTAATGACATAGTTCTGTACAGTATTACAGTGCCGGTTGGCTACCGCGTATGAGCCAGTTGATATGCCTTGCATCCAGATATTGTGTAGAACTGCCGGTTACTTTCTGTTTCAGTGCCAGATATTGCATAATTTTGCCGGATATTGCTTTGATAGAGCTGAGCCAGCAGTGCCAAATATTGCATTGGGCTGGATATTGCGCCAATGGATTTTTTTTTTTTTTTTTTTAATGAGTTTGGGAGAGTGTGTAAAAAACGGAATCTAAAGGTGAATGTGGGGAAGAGTAAAGTGATGGTCTTCGAGAGAAGTGAAGCCAGTGAGTGTACACTGAGATTGGATGGGAAGGATATGGAGAATGTGAGTGAATTTAAGTACTTGGGCAGTGTGATGAGTAAGGATGGTAGTCTGGAGAGTGAAGTGCTCGAAAGGGTACAGCAGGGAAGGAAAGTTGCTGGTTCGTTGAAAGCAGTGATAAGAAACAGGGAGGTGAGCATGGAAGTGAAAAAGTTGTTACATGACAGTATTGTGATACCAACTCTGACATATGGAAGTGAAGCTTGGACCCTGTTGGAAGGACAGAAGTCAAGAGTGAGAGCAGTGGAAATGAGTTATTTGAGAGGAGCATGTGGAGTCACATGGAGAGACAGACTAACAAATGAGGAAGTGAAGGAGCGTTGTGGTGTGGTTGAGGACGTGATGGGAAGCGTTAGGAGAAACACATTAAGGTGGTTTGGGCATGTGGAGAGGATGGAGAGTGAAAGATTGATGAGGAGAGTGTATGTGAGTGAGTTGGAGGGGGCGAGAGGGAGGGGGAGGCCGAGGATGAGATGGAGGGATGGAGTGGAGAGGTATATGAGAGAGGGGGGTGTGAGCTGGGAGCGTGGTAGTGAAATGGCAGGGGACAGAGTGACATGGAGGTGATTTGTTTGTGGCCTCCCCGTTCGGGATTGAGGCGTCTGGCAATAGATAGATAGATAGATGGAAAAAAATTGACTTAGTTTTCCAATACAGCCTCCAGGAACGAATTGTGTTCGAATTTCGGGGTTCTACTGTATACTGCTTTCCTTTAGAACAAAATGTTTTTGTTATCACCTTTTGTCAGATTAATTTTCACACTTCCAGGCTCAAACCAACTTAGCTACGATTATTATGTTCTCAAAGGCGAGGAAAATGCACATGAGAATCCAAGATGCATTATTATTCGTGTATTCAGTAAGGATCACTAAAAAAGCTTCTTTTTTCAGAGGCTCACCTCCCACCACCTTTTCAAGAATGTATAGACATTTTCTCCCCCTCCCCCCTTGTGAACTTTCTGGCTACACCCCTGGAGAGAGAGAGAGAGAGAGAGAGAGAGAGAGTGTCTTTCTTTGTGTTGTGACAAATCACTTATTTTTCTNCAGAGTGACATGGAGGTGATTTGTTTGTGGCCTCCCCGTTCGGGATTGAGGCGTCTGGCAATAGATAGATAGATAGATGGAAAAAGGAACTGAAGGCCAGGAGCATGCAAATTGTTCCCTCCAAGAAAAATAAAAAACAAAAACAAGATAACAGAGAGCCAAATTCAATTTAATTCATTTTGAGATGCCTAGACACACTGCATTTCAAAGACTGGAGATTATAGGCAGTAGGAAATGCAGAAAGAGAGAGACAGGGCCAGAGTTTATTGTAATTGATAGCAGGGTTTTTAAGAACCAAAGATAGATGTAGGGACAAGTTGATGCCAGTGTGGCAGTGCAAAGCATGTGTGTGTATACAGGAACCTTTCAGTGCTATGGATGTGCTGGAGCATTCACTATGTGTATATAGCTATGTGGGGAAAAGGGTTGTGGGATATGATACTGTACTGTAACAATCCAAGTTACGATCGGGTTACATCAGGGAACAACTGATCACATACAGATTTATTTTAGATCAGTGTCGACTTAACATGGGTTAATTGGAATATGTGGGGGTCAAGGGCCATGCAACCTAGTCCAAAAAAAATCCATCCATCCATCCATCATCCAATCCTGTGTTGCCCCATGAGGAGCGTAGGAGCCCGGGGCTAAGCAGATTGGTCCTGACTTTTAAGATGAGAGTGACCAGCCTCACTCATCCCTGAGTGGTGTTACATGAGCAAATCATCACTTGAATATAAACCTTCACCGGCTCAATCCGATTGGAGCACCTCAATTACCCACTAAACCACCAGGCGTCATAATTTGGTTATATGGTTACCACCCAGCATAGTAAGTGGTTTCCTTGTGTACAGGAAACCATTTGGCTTGTCACTCAGTTTAGAGTCACCCACAGTCAGAAGGAAGAGGAAAGAATGAAGGAATGAAAGACAGAAGAGGGAGTGTAAAGTCACCCATAGGCGGTGGCTCAATCGGTAGAGAGGTGGCTTGCAGTCCTAATGGACCCAGGTTCAAATCCCCGCTGGGGCAGGGAACAGTTTGAGGATTTGAATTTCGTTAAACAAGCTTTACTGATCTACCAGAAGACCCGCCGACATGTCGTCAAAATACCCCCACTAATACCAGTACACCAGTCCTGTATGAAACAGCCCTAGCATGTATTCAATATGGATGGTGGGTGTTAGCACCGAAGTGGTGACACATAGAGGTTTATGGTATGTCGGAGGACTGCTGGGCCTTGATAGCAGGCTGTAAAGCCTATGCCCAGAGTCGGACACAAAAAAAAAAAAGATAAAAAAGAAGAAGAAGGACGAGTAAAGAATGAAGGAAAGAAAGACAGAACAGGATGGAAGGAAAGAAGGATGGTGGAGAGGAAAGGGCAGACACCTGAGAGCAGCACTACATCGAGTGAGTGGATGGTGAGTGCCCCCACCTACCTACTAAAAAAAAATCAGTGGTGATACTATGTCTTTAAGCATGTAATTTGAGGATCAGATGGATTTCTACCTATAGTAGGAATTATTGCTACTATTACTGAACTGAATGGTGGTAGGTGGTAGTGACCATCATCCACTCACTTGATGTAGTGCTGCCTACTTCTTCCTTCACGTTTCTCATTTTTTTTCTATGTATGCCCTACCCTCTTGCTGTGTCTCCTATTTTTTCTGTCACTTTTTATTACCCTTTTTTTCTTTTTTTCAGGTGGCTTTACATTGAGTTACAAGCTTTATGGTTTCCTGAAAGCCAAGAAACCATTTACAGCACTGGGTGCTTACCATATAACCACCCCATATGTGTTCCATACGTAACTAAAGTAGGTTGGCGGACGGTTAGTGACCCTCCCAGTAAAACAGCGAACTCAGGGACAGACTACCACCCCATACGGGATTGTGGCATCTGGCTATAGGTAGACTGAAACGAATGAACGAATGTATTTTACTGAGTTCAGTTCATGCAGAAAGAAATGCAGGATCAACATGCAAGGATTCATTTTACATCATCATCATCACCCATATTCTTCAGAAAAATTTGTAGTAGCCCATATTTGCGCAAAAATTTCATCCCACTTGTGCCTCTATTTTGTCACAAAAATCATTTAAGCAATTTTTGAAATCATTAACCCAAAACTGGGTATAAGTTTTCATTGCTGTAGTGATCAGTTGCATACCAGATGATTGTAACCAGGTCATGACCGTATATTTTTCAATGAGAATTGACACAAGAAGATATGCCTTATCTCATGGCGTATGTGATAGGGAAGACTTGGTTACCTGGACAGGAAGTTTTTCAGATTTGTTTTAGTGTATGGAAGCTTGACCAGTAACAGTGCTGTTTTAGAGAAGACTGTGTCAGTATTGATTCATGGGAAAATGTACTGGTAACTATCCCTATCTATCTGTCTATTGCCAGATGCATTAATCCCATAAGGGGTGGCCACAAACAAATTGCCTCAAGGTCGCCCAGTCCCCTGCCATTTCGTTGCCCTGCTCCCAGCTCACACACCCCTTCTCTCATATACCTCTCCACTCCATCCCTCCATCTTATCCTTGGCCGCCTCCTCCCTCTCTCCCCCTCCACCTCACTCACATACACTCCCCTTGTCAGTCTCTCATTCTCCATCCTCTCCACATAGCTACCCCACCTCAATGTGTCTCTCCCAACGCATCCTGTCACATCCACATCCACACCACAAATCCTTCACTTCCTCACTTGTCAGTCTGTCTCTCCATGTGACTCCACATGCATCTCTCAAATAACTCACTTCCCCTGCTCTCACTCTTGACCCACTGTCCCTCCAACAGTGTTCATGCTTCACTTCCATACGTTTGAGTTGGTATCACAGTACTGTCATGTAGTAACTTTTTCACTTCCATGCTCACTTCCCTGTTTCTTATCACTGTTTTCAAGGAACCAGCAACCTTTCTTCCTTTCTGTACCCTTTCAAGCACTTCAACCACTAAACTTCCATCCTTACTCATCACACTACCAAGTACTTAAACGCACTCACATTTTCCAATTCCTCACCATCCAACCTCACTACATTCAC
>JAGKTI010031067.1:0-12229 GCA_018397915.1 Birgus latro
ACGTCCGGAATTGCCCCACTCGGCCATAACATCAGTCGTGACAGGCTGTCATTTTGGCGCCCTGCATTTCTCGTGAGAATGTTAAAACCGTCTGGTGTTAACGGAAACAAAATTTACAGCTGGTAGAGGAATAACTTTGAACCACTTAAACACAACTGCAGTGTTGGTGAGCGTGGTGGGGTTACCAAGGTTTAAGCACCTTGTTGTGCGGCTCACTAAGCTCCTTGATGTGGTGTGGACACTCCTGGCAGACGATGATGCGGACAGGCAAACTGAGACATGTGTAAGGCATGCAGAGAGAAGTAAAGAGGATACGAGTTAGGGAGAATGTGAGGCACGGAAAGTGTGAGCCAGGAAGGGTGTAAAAGAGTGAAAAGTGTGCGGTAGGAGGGGTGTAAACGAGGGAAATGTGTGAGGCAGGGAAAGTTTGAGCTGGGAAAGAAATAAAACAGTGAAGGTATGTGGCAAGGAGGAAGTAAGACAAGATAGTAAATTATTCCGTAAAATTTCCACCTAAAGGATAATTTTTATTGCTTTGTGATGCACTCTCCCGAGTTAGTCATCGTCCATAGTAAGGTTAGGGAACCAGTGCTGCACACAGCTTTCGGCGTGCAGTCTAACTAATGACGTGTAAAACTTAGAGATTACGTTTAGCGATTTATGATCAAGTTTCATAACGGTTAAGCCATCCATTCCGTTTGCCTTGATGCTAGCTGCAATATACTGTTTTAAGTTTTGAGGTTGTTACTAATAATAACTCAATAATATTTATCATCCTTTTTTGTCAGCGAGGTATCGAACATGCGGTATTCGTGTTTAATGTTTTCTTCGCCACAGTTCATTGCTTTACATTTACCTACATTCAGTATCATCTGCCATTTCTCACTTCAATATATTAACTTCTCAAGGTTGTTTTTTTATACATTCACATTCTGCTTTTGTAATTACTCTTCCTCCAAACCTCACTCTTCGAATCATATCCAAATTTCGCTGCCTTAGAAACTACTCAATTTACAAGATCACTGAATTAAACAATGAAAAGAAGTAGTCTTAAAACTGACCCTTGAGGAGCTCCACTTGTTAATTCTAGCCATTTTGATGCTTCACTAAAGGTGCTTGCGAATCATTAAACAACCACCAATCTATGAATTTAATTTGTTAGAGAGGCCGTACGAGTTTAGGTTCCAAGTAGTCTTAGATGGGGGACCTATCAAATGCTTTCTGGAAATTTAGGTAGATGAAAGTCGACGGCTATGCCGTTGCAACCCTCCATCTTACGAAGCGCATGCCCCTCACCTTCATCCACACCTAGCCAAGCACATAAGGACCCCCTCTTCTGTATTACACAGGTATTAGGAATTAAAACGATGCCAGAGAAAATCATAATCATCATCATCATCTCAGGTACCACCACCACCATTATCTTCACCATCACTATCAACATCCAGTAATCCATCGCCATTACCATCATCATCATCATATCATCATCATCATCATCTATATTGCCACCACCATCATCTTCATCATCATCATCAACTACCACCACCACTATCATCATCATCATCATCATTTACCACCATCATCATCATTACCACCACCAACAACAATAACACTCCCATCATCATCATCACAATCGATATCATATCATTTCAACTATCATCATCATCATCATCATCATCATTACCTTTGCAACTCTCCGTCTGACCAAGCACATANAACACTCCCATCATCATCATAATCGATATCGTATCATTTCAACTATCATCATCATCTTCATCATCATCATCTTCATCATCATCATCATCACCTTTGCAACCCTCCGTCTGACCAAGCACATACCCCCCACCCCCCTGCCACTCTAAAAAATGAAGAAAAAAACCCCCCCCCCCCCGTACAACACAGAGACATTAAAACTTAAAAATGTCAGTAATTTATCCATGGTAAGCATAACCTGATTCCTTCAGATTCTTTGTACAGGACCCATTAAAGTCTCTGAGATTTTTTCTTTTTTGTTACTTTTTCATTAAAAAACTACTTAAAACACAGCATTCCTCCTATCAAAAGGCACCCGTTCACCATAAGACGCATAATTATGTGAAAATTTCATGACTTTAGTTAATACTTTCTGAATTTTACTCAGGAAACGAAATCTCTATGTATTTTTATTTTTTCATTATTTTGAAGAAAACTACTAAAGACACAGCGTTGTACCTACCAAAAGGCACCAGCTCACCATAAGACACATAACTACTGTATGTGAAATTTCAT
Organism: Birgus latro; assembly: GCA_018397915.1. NCBI lineage: Eukaryota > Metazoa > Arthropoda > Malacostraca > Decapoda > Coenobitidae > Birgus > Birgus latro. Next base: position 2,269 of record JAGKTI010031067.1, read on the forward strand.
AAGTTTATAGTTAATCCTTTCTGTGATTTGCTCCGGAAGGCCAGCGGCACAACTTTACGGGTGGACGCCAGTGATTACATTACCCTCTTCTGCTTTTGTCAGGTGGAGGATAAAAATTCATTCAAGCAGATTTGTAAGGCATGTCCTATCATGGAGATGCCCGTGCTTACCATCAACTAAATGTTATGCTTGTTGAGGGTTAAAGTAATTTAATCTAACTTTTTTTTATTTAGTAATGACCATAGGCTAACTAGTCTTTTTTTTTTTATAGGTAGATGATACATTAGCAAGCTTCCACTGACTAGGTACTGTAAATTCATTTTTTTAATGTGTCTGGCTCTTAAAGGCTTCAGGGCCTATCCCCAGGGCATATCCGCAAGGCCTAGTAGTCCTCCTATATCTCCACATGTCACCACTTCAACACACTTACACCCACTGTCCATACTGAATACATGCTAGGGCTGTCTCATACAAGACTGGTGTACTGGAATTAGCGGGGGTATTTTATGACATGTCAGCGAGTCTTTTGGTAGATCAGTAAAGTCTACTTTTTATTAAATTCAAAACCATAAACTGTTCCCTGCTCCAGTGGGGATTTGAACCGGGGTCCGATAGGACTGCAGGCCACCACTGTACCGTTTGAACCACCACTCAAACTCGCAATATGTCGTGAGATATATGGTCTGGGCCAGATGATTTATTTGGATTGATTAGTTTAAAATCATATCCTGTCCCTTCATTGATTGATAACACTGTTTGATAACTTTGAACTTTTTATCTAGTTCAGAACAAGAATGGGTGATTTGGGATAAATTGACAGTGCTGCTTACATTTATGTTATTACTTTTTCTCTATCATGCACAGATTTTCTGAAATTTAACCTTGGAAATTTTCTTCCACTTGTCAAGAAACAATATTCTCCTATCACTTGGTTATGCCGGGAATATTTTTTTAATTGAGAAATTTTTATTGGGATGCTAAAGAAATATGCAGAAACAAATCGAATGCATTGCTCCACCGTTGTATCTAAATTATGATGTGAACACAGGTACTCATAGTCCGTTTTTTCATGATTTCTTTTGTGACCTACATCGCTTTCCCGAATTGGCATCCAACAATCGTACGCCATCATACCAAAGCCAATTCTACCTTCGTTCCTTTGTTCCATTACAGCAATATCCTGGTAAAAACGTTCACCCTGTTAGTCACTAAAATCATCCAAGCTTGTTGAAAAAACAAAATGAGATGTGAGAGAAGAAAATGGATTGTAAGGAACATGGGCATCAGGTTCATGGTGCGCAACCACGAGCCTTCAACTATTTCCACGAAATATTCGCTTTGATGGCTGCCCAGAAAACCAGCACAAATTTTCTTAAGAGACCTCCAAGTCCTAAGTTCGTTTGCGTCGAGGGTTGCATCAAACTGACTGTCTTTCATCAAGCTACGAATTTGTGGGCCAGTGAAAATGCCTTTCTTCAATTTGGCATTGTTAATCTTAGGGAATACCTTCTTCAGGTGTGCAAAACCTGCACCTGCCATCTCCAATGCTTTGACGAAGTTTTTCATCATGCCTAACTTGATGTGTAGAAGCAGAAGTATGATATCTTCCGATTGGAAGAGTTGTTTGTTCTGTACATTGTATACACCTGCTTCATAGGAACTTCGGAGGCCACTCACGCTGGATGTAATGCTGCTCTTTATATCCCATAAACAAAGGAAACAAGCAGTATGGCTACTACTATCAAATCACTGCAGATTTTCCACCAGAATTCGTCATACTATGTCAAAATAAGGAGTTTATGCCTCAATTCGTTCGCTTCCATCATTTCAGGAGCTAAAATGAGTTGTATACTGGGTAAAATGTTCCCACTGCGGAGGAGAACAGCCTTCAGATCTGATTTGCTTGAGTCAATAAAAGGTCGCCGAGACAGTTTACTCTTGAATAACCCATATCTGCTCTGCCTTTGAGGTATGAAATCTTTGCACCGTCTGTCGTAAGCCTTTTGTTAGTAATTTCAGACTGAACATCACTAATGACATCATAAACACTATTAGCAGGATCTATACCCATGTATTTTGGGTTTCATGCATATTCTATGGTGATGTTTTGAGGGATAGGATCAGTATCAGGCTAAGTTGCCAAGGTGACAGAAGTAAAATTAGAAAGGGTGTTAAGAACAGTAATTCCTGGAACAACTGCAACATAGGTACTGGGAGTTGTAGGAAAGGATGGTGAAAGTGAATCTCTATCAAAAGGTAAATGAAAAATGTGTGAAGTAATGGGGATAGGAAAGGAAAAATCTACACTTGAAAAATTTATTGAAGCAACAGAAACAGTTATTTGATCCGAAACGAAAGTGTGCTTGCATTTGATAAAAAGCTGGAAAAGGTCCATTGCATTATGAACATTATGAGTTCCTTATTATTTAGTTATCTGGAAATCTTACTTCCTCATTAAGACACTGAAAATCATGCATATCCAGTTGTTCTGTTAACACAGTTTAGTCAATTATCAATATAACGTATCGGTATTTTAATCAATCATACAACCATCTCATAATGACTCATGTGATTTACTAAGCTTTGTTGTCACCCACTTCATAGTTATTTACTCTCTTACTTCTTTATTAAGACACTGAAAATCATGCATATCCAGTTGTTCTGTTTGTCAGTATAACGTATCGGTATTTTAATCAATCATACAACCATTCATAATGACTCATGTGATTTACTAAGCTTTGTTGTCACTCAGTTCATAGTTATTTACTCTTTGTCCATCATAATAATATTAACTGATCTCATTACCATCTTCTTTCTGTGTGCACATTAATTACATTCTTTCATTTCTTGATATTCCACGTTGACTCCTCGCATTATTTCACTGATATACCGTTTGGTTTAAATCAGATATCTCTTTGTTAACCAGTATACGTTTATAATTAGTATCGTGGCCATCTACAATGCATACTATTACTGCATATCATTGTATCCACGAAAATTTTCAATATCATGCTAGTATTTTACTTATATTTCAATGATCTCTGCTTTTATCACATGTCAGGCGATGTTCTGTCTACCTGTGGTACAATAATTATATGTACAGTATATCATTTAGTATATAGTTGTGTGACATTATATATGTATAGATGTACTGCAATTGTAAAACAAGAATGCACAGCATAATGGTTGAGAGTCTGTTGTGACCAGATCACAGTATTTGCAAGTTCAGCAAAATGTGGTGATCAGGGGAGGCGGTAAATCGATCGGTAGAGAGTTGGCTTGCGGTCCCGTGGGACCCAGGTTCGAATCCTCGTTGGTGCAGGGAACAGTTTAAGGATTTGAATTTCATTAAATCAGACTTTACTGATCTACCAGAAGACCCGCCGACATGTCGTAAAAATGACCCCGCTAATACCAATACACCAGTCCTGTATGAGACAGCCTTAGCATGTATTCAATATGGACGGTGGGTGTTAAGCGCCGAAGTGGTGACATGTAGATTGTAGGAGGACGACTGGGCCTTGATAGCAGGCTGTGAAGCCTATGCCCAGAGTCAGACACATAAAAAAAAAAAAAATGTGAACACCCTGCTGCCATCTCACCCTCTGAAAGCAGCGCAAAGGCAAACTGAAGGCGAGAAGAGGCGCAGAGAGTGGGATGTTACTGTGGTGTACCTACAATCTCACTGAATTGTTAGGGCATAGTGGAGTAGTTTCTTAACCTGAGTTGCTGTGTCCGTCTGCTGTCACTCAACTATTGTTGCACACTCAAACCTGCCTTTAACTTGTAATAAACTATTTTTTAAATCATTTAAATTAGTGATAAAAGAAGTGAAGTTGGCGGGAGATGGACAGTACCTCATTACACTTAAATATTAAGTGTAGTAATAATCACAAATGTAATACTTCTTATCACTTTTTGTCACCTAAACATGGGGTGAAGTAGGATTATAATTTTTTTCATGGACTTACCATACAACTTTATTCATCTTAGGTTTGATTTTTTGTCATGAGGTGGAGGGGTTAACACGTTGCAGTATTAACCTCTTCACTACTGCAGCACTTCCATAAGCTGAATAAAATCATGTGGTAGCCACCCCCACAAATTTCGGAATAGCAGCAGCAGCAGCACCAACGGCAGTAGTAAGAGTAATGTAGACTCTCATCCAGGTTAATTGTATGAATTGAGTGATGGCAGACAAACACAGGAATTTATTTTTTAAAATTCCTACAACAACGTTGATTATTTATTTATAGTAGGTGTCTAGTTTGCTTTTGACTGTTACTAAGTTGGTGGGAGAGAACCAAGGGGTGTTGACGTGCAGCATGTGAGCGTCACATTATGCTGGGCTCCACATCCTCTGATCTCTTCACAACTGGAACACTCTCAGGAACTATGCTGTCCATTCGTGCAACTGTATCATACAACAACTATACATCTAGGCATGTACACATCTTATTCAAATTAAAGTCTTACACTTTTACACGTTACACTTCTCCCCTTGGTAGACTAGATGTATCATGACATAAAAAAAAAAAAAAAAAAGATTATAAGATAATTAAAATATTTAAAAAATATGTTGATAACATAAGTGAACTAGAATGTCACTCAATGGAGTACATACTTCCGCCAAGGCCTAACATGCAGCTGGAAAAGGACTACCCTATAAAAGCATATTTAAATCTGCTAGATCCGGAATTTTATATGGATCCTCGCCAAACTGTACACGTTCGTAGATACCAACATCCTAAATATGCCTGATATTTGTTCATCAAGATCCATACAATATTCACTGAAAAATTTACGAAAATGTCGAAAAACGCCCTGTCTTGCAATTATAAAGTGACAAAAAATTCCTGGATCCGCACCTTTATCCGGATCCGCACCAAAATTTAATAGAGTCTATTCTGAACCAAGATCCATTCTTCTACCAAGGTTCGTGGAAATCCGTCCTGTAGTTTTTGTGTAATCTTGCTCACAAACCAACCAAGAAACAAACTGACAGGGTTGAAAACATAATCTCCTTGGCGGATGTAATAATAAGAATATGATATGATAATACGAATAGTTAGTGATAGGTATACTAATAGTAAGTGTATACTAGTGAATAAGGGGATATCTAAGCTAAATTAGAGGAGCCCACATTGAATTCGTTAGCAAAGAATAAAAACAACGTAATAAATAAGCACACAGAAAGAGAATGGTAAATAGATCAGTTAATAATATGATGGGCTGAGTAAACAATTATGACTGGGTGACAACAAAGATTAGTGAATATACAAAGATAACAATATTTTCTTTTAATACAAGGAAGAAGGAACCAAAGGCCAGAAGCCCGCAACGGTGCTCCCTCCAAGGAAAAGCAAAAACAAGGTAACAGAGAGCCAAATTCAAGATCCATTTATTTCAAGATATCTGGACACACTGCATTTGAACCTCTGGAGGTAATAGGTAGTAGGAAATACAAACAGAGGAAGACAGTTCCAGAGTTGGCCTGTTGCATACATGAAGAACTGGGAGTAATGTATAGAGTAATGTATAATGCTGGCCTTAGAGAGTGGGAGAGAGAAGGGATAAGAGATTTTTGCTAGACAGGTGCTGGGCGCCAACCATAGTGGTGGAGGGATGCAAGCAGACAGTTCAGAGGAGCAATGACCATTGAAGTAGTGAGAGAAATTAGTTATTTTTTGGAACAGGCTGAATGAGAGTAAACCTTCAGCAGTAATGAAAGGTACAAGTTGACAGAGATGAAAAAGTTTACCTAGGCAGGATTTAAGAAAAGAAGCACAGTTCCTGTGGACAACAGGAAGGACCCCATCTGGCCTATATACCTTGCTAGTATTGAGGCCAACGAGGGCACAAAATACATCATCTGAAGAAATTTTAATGTCAGTCATGAGGAAATAAGTGGATGGGGAGGTGATGGAGGAACTGCACCGGAATCATCTTAGGTGGAACTAGAGGAGAAAGTCTGGGCAAAGTGTTCTGCTTTTTCACTGGGAGAAATAAAACTGCTTCAAAACCATCAGGGTGGAAAACTGGAAGGATGGTTTATGAAGTAAAGTTGTTAGAGAGATTTTTGGCATGGTGCCAGAAGGAGTGAGAAGAATCTGATCGAATAGTTCAGAGCATATAGTACGAATGAAATTATTTTTTGCCGAGTAGTGAACAGACTTCGCATGGTTCCGGGTACAGACATAAGTGAGATGAGATTAAGGGAAAGGTTATCGGTACGTTGTGTAGGTCTTCTCCTTGTTGTGGACAGCATTAAAAAAGCGTGATGATACCAAGTTTATGTTTGCATTAGTCATAGGAGAGGAGAAAGGAATGCATGCTTCCATGCCCGAGAGAATAACCTCTGTAATGCACAAGGCAAATTCAGATGGCTCTCATCTGTGTAGAGTACAACTCTCCTGTGTGGAAAGGCTCCCCATATACAGCTCTTCTCAATAGGGTGGAGTCAAAGGTTTTGTCTCATCAACTCCCATCCTCCTACTGGCTCCCTTCAACCTCTGTCTCATCGCTGAACTGTTGCACCTTTATCTCTTTTCTATCGCTACTTCAATGGTCACTGCTTCTCTAACTGTCTGCTTGCATTCCTCCACCTCTACTACGGGTGCATAGCAGCCGTCTAGCAACAAACTCTCATCCCTTTTCTGTCCAACTCTTTAATGCAGGAGTTAACCGTTACTTCCAGCCCTTCATATGTGCAACAGGTCAACTCTGGAACTGTCTCCCTCTGTCTGTATTTCCTACTTCCTATGATCTCCACTTTTTCAAACGCAGTGTGCCCAGCCATCTTGAAATGAACGGATCTTGAATTTGGCTCTTTTTTGTAATGTTCTTGTTTTTTTCTTGGAATGAACTGTTTGTGGGCTCCAGGCCTTTGGTTCCTCCTTCCTTGCATTTAAAAAAAAAAAAAAATCAGCAAGTCCAAAGTGCCGCAACTGCTGCATCTTGGGAGGGTCCACGGGCCTTAATGGAGTGATAGGAGAGGTCAAGGCGATTAGACTGTGATCGGAGAAGTCCCACAGAGAGAAAAGATTAACAGTGTAAGCAGAAGAATTAGGTGTAAGGAGGAGGTCAGGCATATTCGAGCTCTCTCCAGTGCAGTCAGGAATATAGTTAGGATACAGTAAAAATTGCTCTGGATCAATAAGTATAATAAAGATGTGGGTTTGTTTACCAGCTGGATTAGTGAAAAAAAGAGAGCCAAAGGAGAGAGTGAACACTGAAATCACTTGAATGGACCTTTCAGAGAACAGAGAAATTAGTAGGATATGTTCTATTTTTGAAGAAAGATAGTCAAAGAATTCTTGATTGTCAGTAGAACCGGGGGATAGGTACACATCACGACATATTCGGTCAGAGAATGACAGGATAGTCAAAGCCAGAGAGTATGAATTTAAGAAATATCAACTTCTGGAACACGAGAGCAAGATACGTTGTACCGTACATTTACACAACATCCACCTTCGGCTTTGAAATGGATACAGAGAACGCTGGAGGTTACTGAGAAGGGTTTGCTATCAGTCGCCTCAGACAGCTGAGTCCCAGGAAGGAAGAGACGGTGAGGATTAGTGAAAGGGAGGTGGCCTTCAACAGACAGAAAATTAGAGAAAAGGTCACGAATGTTTTAGAAATGAACAAAGAGTGAGTCATACAGTGGCTCCATGCTCCTCGTTTGGATGTCACTGGGAGAGGGATGGATGTTGTGGGCTTTTATGTCCCCCCTCCCCCCAGGCTTCCTACGTTAGAAGTAGAGATGTCCTATTTGCTGGTGGTTTTGGAATAGGAAGTGTGTTGTGTAATGTTCATGTAATTAGGTGTTGACAGTTAAAGGAAGATGTATAGGAGAGTATGCTGGACTACCCTCTGTGTTACCGAAAGACTGAAAAAGATCAACAGTGTATGTTCAGACGCTAATCCCGAGAGCTGATGAAATGTGAGCTCCAGCTTTCCCTGTCATCAGCATTCCATCCACCTTTGAAGTACTGCCCTGTTCGACAGGTGCTGGTCTTCCGTCGCGTATTAATGTTGCGAATGATTATGTGAAGAGGTGTTATTCAGGTGATTATATTTTGTGAAAAGAAACAGGATATATCAGTGAAACGAAGCTGAAAGCAAAACGGCAAGATGTGTTTGGGGATGAAGCACGAAGACAGTCTAAGGTAAATGAAAGAGTATGAGCGAAGGAAGGTTTTGTAATAAAGATGAGAGAATAGTTGTGGAACTGTATGAGTGGCGTGGGGTAAATGCAAGGTTAATGGCCCAAATACAGATTCAAGAGTCGGTGGCTAATCCCTCTGGTACTGTGTTATCCTCTTAATCCATTCTCGAACTTTCAACTGTAGTCTTGCTACTATCAGAGGACTGTACTCGACAGCAATAAAGAGTGATTATCGAAGTCTGCATTGAATCCCTCCCGTTTGATATGTCCCTCCTTAGCAGAAAGAAACTCTTCTGATGTACCAGGAATGAATGCAAAAATGCGTCGTTATAGTGTAGCAATTAACTGGGAGATGCCGCACTCATCGTCACCACTGAGTTGTCAGACAAGAAATGAAGTGTTTAGGTATTTGGCGATACACGTAGCAGCAGGCGGACTTCAGAAGCTAAATTAAGTTACAGCATAGGGAATGGAGTTAATGTACTAGAGACTTTGAAAACTGTGTGGAAGGCAAGATCAGTGTTTGTTCAGGCCATGACCGGTATGAATCATAAAGGCAATGTGGTGCCAGCAGTGCTGTGGGGATGCAAGGCGTGTGTTCTGCGTTCAAGGGACAAGAGAAGATGGAAATGTTTGAAATGAAGTGTCTAAGGTCTGAGTTAGAGAGTTTGACTAAGTGAGATGTGACACTATAAGAAAGAGGTGTGAAGTCATACCAGTTATATGAAAAGGGCAGGCCAGGGTTTTAGAGTAGTACGAATAAGCAATTAATATTGATATAGATAACAGACAAGAAGTGCGGGGACTGAAAGGTAGGAGGAGGCTATGAGAAATGGCAAGGATAGTGTGAAAGGTATTTTATATAATGAAATATTTATTATCTGCGAGGGTGAGAAGAGTGCATGAAATTGCTGATGTGGAATGAATCTGTCAGTGGCATATAGTAGACATGTGAAGCAAATGGGGTAGACCTCAAATCACGGGTTCTGGTTGTAGATATTTAAAAATTGCTTTGGTGTAAACAATTACACGCAAAAGCTGAGAGTCTGAATGTGAGTACTGGAGGTAATTTTCCTCCGATTTCTTGTATCATTCAGCTAAGGTGTGTAACGACGCGAACACATATACAAATGCAGAGAGAGCGAGAGAGAGAGAGAGAGAGAGAGAGAGAGAGAGAGAGAAGAACACACCACGGTAACCGGCATCCCCTGCCTGTCTTTCCACTGTCTGTAATTTAAAGTCATTTTAATGCAGTGTGTCCAAGCATCTCGAAATGAGCTAATCTTGATTTGACTTTCCCGTTCCATTTTACTAGGAAATAAAAAGCTTGGATGCACAAAGCTTTGGGCTCTTTCATTACGAAAGAAAAGAGTAAATTGCCAATGTGTACTGTGTTCATGGAATCGTGCTGCGATATGCTTGACCCCATCAGGCTAATCTGGGTAACTACATAATGTACTACCTATTCATCTTCTTCTCTCACCTCTTCTCAAAGTGTTCCTTTCTACAATTTCTCTTTGTCTGTTGCATTACATTTCTCTTTGCCAACTCTGCCCTCCTTCACAATATTCATTCTCTCTCCCTCTCTCTCTTTTTAACTCTTCCCTTCCTTCCCTTTTTGTGGCTTCCTCTAGCTGTGATTTTTCATGTCCCTGCACAATATTTCAAAATTTCTTTGTTTTATTTTTAGTACCACAACCACCACCATAAGCATATTCATCATCCAGGCTCTACCTCCCACATAAAGTTATATAGCTACACGTCATTATTATCATCATCACCCAGACCATA
>JAGKTI010031068.1:0-12228 GCA_018397915.1 Birgus latro
AGGTGGATGTGCAGTGCATCCCTGCATGCAAGGCCTGGGGGGGCTGGGTTTACGATGGAAGAGTTGAGAGGTAGGATGGGACTGGAGTGTATTGGTGCTGTGATGAGAAGACGTAGGCTGAGGTGGTTTGGACATGTGGAGAGGATGGGGGATGATAATTGGGTACAGAGGGTGAAAGGTGTTAATATTGGGGGAGGGGTAGACCGAGAAAGACATGGGACGAGGTCATTAAGTGTGACTTAAGGGTTAAGGGACTGAACAGGAAGGCTGCCAGGGATCGAGCAGCGTGGAGAGCCGCCATTAGGTGACCAAGGCCCACGCATGCAAGCATGTTGGAGCCTTCAAAAACGAAAACGAAAACGAAACACTGAGGGTGAGGATGACCAGTTGTTTGCCACTCAGCAGCAAAATCTAATCTAATTTAATAATGAACCTGCAGTGGCTAATACCTGAATCCTTGCTGATATAACATTAATTTAGCCCTACATTAACTCTCTGACGTTCCTGAAAATTCTTACAGACCACTTTGTATTTTATTTATTTATTTTTTTCTTTTTACATTAACTTGGCCCAGAGGAAGTGTAGTCACCTACAGGCAGAAGGAAAAGGAAAGAAAGACCGAAGAGGAAGGAAGGAAAAGAGGAATGGGTAGACACCCAAAGCAGCACTACATGGAGTTGAGTTTGGATGGTGAATGCCCCCACCTACCACAAATAATCTACTGATATAGCTGATTCAAGAGAGAGATGGTAATTTTAGGCCAGGTTAGTGTAAAAATTGTATTGTTAACCACATCTTACTTAAGTTCCCGATCCTCCTCCCCAAACGAGTCGAGGTGGATGCAACCCCAAAGGCAGACACGAAGGCCACGGATGACAATGACAGTTGATGCGTTGATGACGAGGAAGATGGCAGTGCCAGCGCCGCAGTCAGTGGCATGTTGCACACACTCACACACCTCCTGCTGCTTGCAACAAGGCTCACGCAGGCACACGATTGTTCCACACAACAGGCACACGCTGGGGTCCTTTGGCACGCTGTTGCATTGCGAGCATGCACGACGGTGGTAGTACTGCAAGAATAATAATAATATATGTTACAATAAACAGTTTGGCTTGTAATTTCAGTGCAGTCACCTGAAGGCAGCACTAAACTGATTGAGTGGATGATGGATGCCTCCAACTACCAAGCTAGAGTCAGGAATGCACCCATATACAAAAGGAAGGGAGGGCAAATTCTCACTGCACAGGCAGTGAATATATGAGAATGATGTGACAAGGTGGAGGACTGCTGAGCCTCAGGGAATGGATTATAAGTTATGTCTAGAAATGGTAAATAAAAAGAAACAATAAAATCCACTCCTAAAGACTGACACACGAAAAAAACACACCTGGAATATGGCATCATAAGAGCGAGGGAGGCGTAAGAGGCGAGGTCTTGCGAAATGTACAGTTGTGAGAAGCGTAGAGGCAGCCACCTGTGCTTGTGAGGCAAACGCTGCCACCTCGCTACACCACACACGCGCACCTCCAGCCAGGTCACCCAGCCGAGTCTCCACAGGGCTGGACACCTCACCACTGGCCATTTGCTGGTAACTCCCACACATGTTGCCTGCAGGGAAGGAATGGAATATGTGACATTATTACATAACTACACACTCTATCATACTTTGTCTTAAGGGACCGGGGCTGGCCATGTTTTTCATCACTTGGAAGCTGTAACAAACAAGGGTCAAAACCAGTTAATTCCTTCCCAACAGTAGTTGGAAACTGGTGGGAAAAGTAAATCAAAGATGTGTAACAACAGGTAGACTTTGTTTACTTGTGACAATGTTTTCTACCTCCAGAAGACTTTATTCAGCTTGGATGAGATTTCTAACTGGAGGGGTAAGACAGCCTCCACTAACCCCCACTACTAGTCATCCTACCAAAGCTGAATAAAACTGTCTATAGTTAACTCTTCAGCTCAGTTGATGGGAAAGTGTAGTCAGACTGGAGGATGGCTCTAACTAGTAACCAACAAGACCATTCCTACCTCATAACTAAGGCTCACTGAACTGCAGGCAACCATGACTTACTATTCAAGTTGTATGAGTGGCCAAGTTCTGACAGATGAAAACAAACTATAATTAATAGCAGTAAGAATAAAAGAAAAATTATATTAATGGACTGGGATGGTTAATCCCTGTACAGCACTGACCCATTATGGCAGAGTTGACAACAGAGCAGGTATCCCAGACACCAAGGTACTGCTCCAGGGCCCCACACTCAGCTATGGGGTCGGCAATAACGGGGCAGTTCTCCTCCAATAGGTGTGCCTTCAGTAATGCTGCCACCCGAAGGAACAGTAGGCATGTCTCTCTCACCTGCACATGTACACAGAAAAACCCTTGAAGAAGTCACCACCATAAAATATTAAAAAAGAAATTACCAGCATAAAATATAAAAAACAGTCATGACCTAAGTTCACAGACACTTCTTGGCTACTATGTTACAGAAAATATTTTGTGACTAATATGAAGCACACAACAACAGTGCATGAGAAGGATGGATACTCTGTCATTTGCTCATAGCTGTACATCATCATCATCATCATTAACCAAACTTCTTTTCTTACCCACAGAAGAGACAAGGAAGGGTCCAAAACCATGAAGAGAGAAACACACAAAGATCTAAAAAAAGGATGCTCAATAAAATGAGCCCAACATTCACCATTCAAGCCCCTGGAATCCTGAACCTACCTCACAAGCATAACCTTTCACACTTACGTCCTTCATAAAAAAACAGTAATGATGCACCTGACATGTAACATTAATAACAGCGCAACCATCACAGGTCCAGTCAGGCATGGACACTTGATCACAGAACATCAACATACAGTAGACACACTGACAAAGACTGATAAACGTATGCTGGTGGACAGTCAAAGATATACCAACGCACCTGACAAGTGACATCGTTAACAGTCCAAGTATCATGGGTCTGGTCAGGCAAGGGCACTTGGTCATCACAGAAGAACGGACTGTCACGTAGAGTGTTGAATGCCAGGGCCAGGAGGGGAGCCAAGGGGCCATTTGATGTCGCCTGCTCCCGCTGCACCTCCGTCAACGACCGCAGCGATGACACTGCCGCTCGCACCACCGCTACTCGATAAACACTGCCCACCACACACTTGAAATACCCTGCACACAAATGAACATACACATTAGCTATACTCTTTTCACTTTAACTTGTCCTAAAACTGCCATTCCAGGATGATACAGCCTCTTGCACCACCACAACTCAGTAAACAATGCCAACCCAATATTTAAGATACCATGCAAAGAAACATCATCATGACCTCTCCCTATCCAGGGCAAAAAAACAAATAAAAAATAAAATAAAATAAAAAATAAAAGCAAGATAAGAAAAAACATGAAAAAGGAGAAAAAGAACAGCATGCCCAACGAAATGTGCCACACACACACCCACCCACCACTGAAGCCCCCAGAATCCTGACTCCATCTCGCAAGCACAAGCTTCCACACAAATGCACTATATAAAACATTCACCTCAACGAGTCCTCAAAACTCAATGTGTGAAAACTCACAAGTACAGGTTCTCACTCTTGACTTCTGTCCTTAAAACTCACAGCCTACGACCAAAATGGTTATATTATGATCGGCTGTAGGAGCACGGTGACAGTATCTCTGGAGTAGTGACATCTCCCTCTCAGCATGACTGAGTGATGATTAAACCCATAAGAAACCAACACCCCGAGTGGAATGTTCTAACCACTAAAACACCAGGGCAACTATGCCTATACTCACCCTGGTCAATCCTGGATGGTAACAACAAGACCAGCTGTAGCAGCAAAGTGACTGGATCTCTGAACAGCAGTGGCACCTCCCTCTCTCGAGGTGTGACAGCACCCTCGCTGCCTGCCACTGGGCGTTGGGTGATGGAGGCCCAGGTCTGACGCACCCAGTGGAGTCCACCGCCCCCAGTTGAGTCTCCACCACCACTAAGTATCTTTGAGTGGAATCCCAACACATGTAGCAGTGGCACTAAGGAAGGAAGAATGTTTTATTATTAGTGTTTTTATTTAGATATTTGGCTATTATGAAAGGAGATTGAGAATCACACAAAACCATGCTAATATTAGACAGGAGTTTTGTGTTCAATCTCATCCAATGGCCATTAGTTGGCCATCATGTGGTAACACTGATATAACCCCAGCTCAACTGCCTGGTTCTATAAGCATCCATCAGCTACTTCCCAGTCCCCTAAAGGGAGGATGGTGGACTGCAGGGCAAGATTAACTTTGGCTTACAATCCACTGAGTTCAGGTCCAGATGAGCCTCGGCCACATCATCAACATATATGAACATAATGGAATACTCAGTAAGACATCATTATCTGACATCTACCTTTGCCTGGTTGGCCTGGTACTGTGCCCTTTTCTGCTCCAACTCCTGCAACCCAAACCCTCATGGGCCATCAGGAGTGTTATAAGGTTACCATCTATCATCCAATCCTATGTCGCCCCATAAGGAACGTAGGAACCCAGGGCTAGGCAAGTTGGTCCCAACATTTAAGAAGGTTATAAATACATGAAATGTCCAAATACTCACTAAGACAGGATCGCTTGACATCCATCTTTGCCTGGCTGGCCTGGTATAGCAATGTGCCACCTCGCTGTTCCAACTCCACCTCAAGATTCGTTCGCAGAATGGATGACACAAACATAAATAGTGATGGGGTGGATGGGTTGGAGGACACATTGCGGTACTTGGCATATGTCACCACTGTCATGTCCTCCATCATACGCGCCATGGCGTTGGTCAGGGAACTACTGAATTTCTGAAAAGTAATGATAATGTCATCATCACTGTCATCATATCATATTCATTCATTCTCTCACCATTCAAGCCCCTGGAATTCTGGCTCCACCTCACCCAAACTCCTTCCATGCATATATCCATCCATCCATCATCCAATCCAGTGTTGCTCCATGAGGAGTGTAGGAGGCCGGTGCTAGGCAAGTTGGTCCTGATATTTAAGATGAGAGTGACCGGCCTCACTCATCCCTGAGTGGTATTACGTGAGCAATAAACCCAACACCCCTTGGATGTAAACCTACACCAGCTCAATTTGATTGGAGTGCCTTAATTACCCACTAAACCACCAGGTGCCATAATATATGTTTCGTGAAAAATTACTGTACTTGTCAATCAATCGGACAACTGTAAAGTTCAAAAGGGATCCCAAACCCCTAGTCATACACTCCTCTGTACATTCCAAACAGCATGAATTATTTTCAGTTCATACCTTTCAAATTCCAAACCTCAGTTTCTCACACAATTACTATATCTATCCACCTTCTTGGCCTACCAAGCCTCCTCCCCACTTCAAATGCACTCACACACACACCTTTTCACCAGAAAAGAAAACTGCTGCTTGTTAAATGTGACCAAGGTGACTTTATCCCATTGAAACTGGGGATGTCCTTCATTTTGTACTTGCCATCTACAGACTATTTTATTCAGCTTCAGTCAGAGTTTAAAGTGAAGGGGTCTGATATGGCCTTAAACTCCTTCAATATGGCAAGCTTTTCCTATCTGATTATAATCATCTGGTTGTGAGAGAATGAAAGACTGAATAGAAGAGTATATGAGTGAGGTGGAGGGGGACAGGAGGAGAAAAAGACCAAATATGAGATGTAGGGATGGAGTGGAGATGTATGTGGGAAGAAGTTGTGAGTTGGAGGAAGGGATGTCAGCTGGCAGAGAGTAGAATGACATGAAGGTGATGTGTTTGTGATGTCTGGCAATAAACAAATAGAGTGATATACAGTATGTTACAATAATGTCATTCGGATTCCATGTGTTAAAACTAACCGGATTCCATGTGTTAAAACTAACCGGCACAGTGAGGTCAGCCAGGAGCCGGTCAACCTCATCAACTAGGTCAGCATCACAGGAGGACGGAAGTTTCACCAGGGCAGAAAGGTCACCAATCTCAGGTGAAATGGGCAGCACTGAGTTGCCCAGCTGACGGCACAATGGACACCAGTATTCGCCCCTGCAAAACATAAGTATGTTATTTTCATAGTCATTATAACCATCACAACATTCTTACATCTGAAGGTAACATGAATATACAGTGAACCCTACATGGGATACTACAACTGTAACAGCACATCTGTCAACAGTGAACTACTTAACAGTGAGGGTTGTTTAGCTGCTATGGAAATCATTAAGCAAAGGGGATATGGCTAATGGTAATCCAGATGCAGCTGGTGATAACTACAGATAGAAAGAGATAAAAAGATAAACTTACATCGACACTGACAGAGTTGACTCACTGTTTGTAGACAAATTGGGCATCATCTTCCTTACCCTACCTGCCCCCTACCAGTACCTCTACCACCCCTCACACCCCCACTGCCTTCTGCTATATATACAGGAAATATGGTGTAAGAGTATATTCAGCAATTGTATTCTGAGGAAGCTGTGAGGCGAAATGTCGATCTGGGTGCTGTGGACATCACTGAGCATGGAGATATGACCACGAGAATCAAGACAGAAGTGATGATCGATTTAGAAAGATAAGCAGACAGACAAACTTACTTATCAACATTGAGCGGGTTGTTTGGTCGCTGTGGTGATCGTAGGGCAAGGAGGTATGACTGATGGCAATCCAGATGGAGGTGATGCCCACATGTCTGTACGTGAACTCCACCTTCCCACCCAATGTTCATTGATACCAGCCATGAGTTCTGCAGTGGAAAAAAAAAATGTATTCTCATTATCATAATTTTTTCATTACCATCATCATCATCATCATTATCATTACTCCCCTTCCCCTACCATTCACTATAAAATATCCAAAATGATGACAAAGAGGATTTATCATACACTGGTCACTTACATAATCAAAATATCTGTTGAATAAGTCGGCCTTCTCCTCCATGTATTGTCCTAGAGTGTAGCGGCGTTGCTTTAGCCTCTCTCGCTCCTGGTCTGATGTAGGTACGCTGAGAGGCTTTTGTGACGATGTTCTGTGACCTAGTACACTTGTCGCCTGTAAAATATAATGAATAACACTGATAAATATAATATAGCCTTTTTACTCTAACTTGGTCTTAAACTGTAATCTCTCCATCTTGACACTGAGTTTTAAAAAAGAGACTGGCACTGGATTATGATGCTGGTCATGTTCAGCTATAAATACCGAAAAACTAACCTGTAACAACACAACGAGGCCAACAGGCCTCTCTGGTGTGGAGGGGATGGACTGGTTACATATCACACAGTCGTACTCCTTGTGTCTCTCTGGCTGCTCCTCCTCCACCTCCATCGTATCTGCTCCTCCTGCCTCTGTTTCTGTCGCCTCTGACTTATTCTGTTCCATGAACTGACGCTGGCGGTTGGCAAACTCTTGCATGACACGTTTTTGACGCTCCTTGGCACGTTTCCGCTTCTCCTCCCTAGCACGTGCTTCTTCTTCAGACGAAGCTGATGAATCCTCCTCCTTTTTGCAGTATAAACAGGATATCGTGTCCAGGATGCTTTGTCTTGCTGAAGAATCGTACCGGCCAATCTTATCAAGTAGTTTGGCAATAAAGAAAGGACCGTCACCTATTCTAGAGTCTGTGGTTTGCTCAGTAAAGTTTGGACGGTAGGAGTTTGGCTTTCCAGTGAGTTTGGAGTGTAGTTTAATCAGCAGTGAGATCATAGACTCCTCCACTGATACATACTCATCTCCTGAATCTATCTGGGGTAACTGAAAAGGAGAAAAGGGACTTGATTTACTATACTATATTCTCTTCACTCTAACTACTCACCTCCAATGTCAATCTGGGACAACTAGGCAAGTGACAGGCAATATTTACTATTCAGAAATAACAGTTCCTATAATCCCTCATTGCAACAAACTGTTTTTCCTTATGCATACAATTGGTGCCATTAGGTGACTACAGTCCCCACTTGTCATGGTTTTACTTTTGCCGGCTTTGGTTACATAAGGATTAGTAAAACGTCTCAAAATACTTTGGGCATTTGGGAATGATTTAATAAAGTCTGTTGCTACATTATCAGAAAATACTTTAAACAAGTAGTTTTTAATGTCTGGTGATGTTTTGGGCAATACAAAGCACTTCTGGGCAATCACAGTTAAATTATGGCTCTGGGGGTCTTTTTGTGGAGTTTTCACTATTATCTCCAGATTTTTTATACACGGGTGTGTCCGTTCTTAATGCCTGTGAAAGAGGAATGGCAGTTCAGACCAATTTGTTCAGCAATGAAAAATGGTCAAGCTGTCTTATAATAAGAACAAGATAAATACAGTACCACTATTAGCAAAGCAGGCTTACTGATGAAAACTGTGAGAGGTCTGGTGTGGGTGGTGAAGCAGGAAGTGACGGCGGTGAGGAGCCATCAGCAGCTGCTGGAGGAGGAAGTGCCTTCGGGGGTGGGGCAGGGCGTCTGCCACTCCGGTGATGGTGGTGATGATGGTGATGATAGTGGTGGTGATGTACCATGAAGCATCGGCCATGGTGGCCCCGGCTGCTACACGTGGGGGTCTTGGTATTACTGGTACTGCTGCTGCTGCGTCCACCTTGTCCCGCCACCCGTCCCACCTCTGTCCCAGCCAGCAATGATGGGTACTGCACACTGGATGGCAGGTAACCCCCTTGTCCTGATGAACCCACTGCAAAACACATAACACTTTAATATCAACACACTTTGCATCAACACCACAGACCAGGTTAATGTCATGTGTACCCATACTATATTATTGTAACCATACTATATAACCAAACCTTGTAACCATGTACTGTACTGTATATATAACCATACATTCATAATACCTTAAACCTGTGTACGTGACCAGTACAGCTTATATCAGCAAATTTCATAAAACTGCAAGCAAGCAACCGGCTTCCCATGCTTGTCCTCTCTCAGTAGAGCAGTTGGGGGCTGGACACTGAACAGAGTACATCTGTGGAGTTCTCCTCTAAATAAACCTCCACAGATGTACTCCGTTCGGTCTACAGTCAAATCTGAGTCTGCCAGCACATATGCCACTCGTTACAACTAGGCAGTATGCAATCACACATACAACATCTTTCGACCCATCAACATGACTTCCACCCAACCTTCTGATAATCTTTCCATCACCTCTGCCAACTTGCACATGTTGACATTTCTCAACGAAAGTGACTTCGTTATGGATCACTTTTCCTTGGCCTTCAGCCGTTCATGGGTACATCCAGTATTTGTGTTTCCCCTAGTGGTTATCTCTTTCATAGGTTTCATTTTCACTGTCTGTGCAGTGCACTGCTGTGTTAGGAAAATGGAACGCAGATTGCACGAGATCAGAATCGCAACAGGAACAGTGCGGCCTCAACAGGAGGCTGAAGCTGGCCATATTTGTGGACTGAAAAAAAAAAAAAAAAGAAAGGGATTACAACAAGTGAAAAAGTACACTAACTACACTGAAATCTATCTATCTATAGACCGACGCCCTAATCTCACAAAGGGTGGCTGCAGACAAAACGCCTCCAAGTCACTTTGTCACCCACCATCACTCCCCCCTCCCTCATATACCTCTCAACTCCATCCCTCCACCTCATTCTCAGCCTTCCCCTCCCTCTCCCTCCCTCCACCCCACCTGCATACACCCTCTTAGTCAGTCTTTCATTCTCCATTCTCTCCACATGCCCAAACCACCTCAGTATATTTTTCCTAATCTTCTCAACCACATCAACATCCACCCCACAACGTTCCTTCACTACTTCATTCGTCAATATGTCCCGCCATGTCACTCAACATGTTCCTCTCGAGTAACTCATTTCCACTGCTCTCACTCTTGACTTGCTACCCTCTAACAAGGTCCATGCCTCACTTCCATACGTCAGGGTAGGGATCATGATACTATCAAGCAGTGACTTCCTGACTTCCATACTCACCTCCCTATTTCTCATCACCGCATTCAATGAACCAACAACCTTCCTTCCCTGCTGTACCCTTTCAAGTATTTCATCCCCAAAACTTCCATCCTTACTCATCACACTAACCAAGTACTTGAATGCACTCACATTCTCCATATCCTCACCATCCAACCTCATTGTGCATTCTGTGACTTCATTCTTCTCAAACACCATAACTTTACTCTTGTTCACATTGACTTTCAGATTCCTCTTCTTACACACTGTCCCAAATTCATTCCCCAAACCTTGCAACTCACCTTCATCTTCACTCAACAATACTGTACTGTATCATCACCAAACAACAACACCGGAATCTTCCACATCTCGCCCTCATTCATTAGAGCCACCCCCACATCCACTGCCCTACCTTGCACCTCCTTTACAACCCCATCCATGTATATATTAAACAGCCATGGAAACATCACACAACTCTGTTTCAGTCCCACTTTCAGGTCAAAGAACTCACTTAGCTCACCATCCACTCGCACAGTAGCCCTAGCTCCTTCGTACATGCTCTTCATAGCACTCAACAATTTCTCCTCCACTCCATATATTCTTAATACCTTCCACATACCTTGCCTATCTATTCTATCATAAGCTTTCTCCAAGTCCATGAAGGCAGCATACACTTTCTTTCCCTTCTCTAGATACTTCTCCATTAAACATCTTAGAACAAATATCTGATCTAAACACCCTTTTCTCTTCCTAAATCCCCCTTGTTCTTCTCCAACTAACTCCTCTGTGATATGCCTAACCCTATCAATAAGTATTCTGCCATATATCTTTCCAGTCACACTAAGAAGGCAAATACCCCTATGGTTATGACATACTTCTCTCTCCCCTTTTCCTTTATATAAAGCAAAAATTATACCTGATTTCCAGTCCTCTGGAACTCTTCCCTCTTCCCAAGCCAATCTACACAACTTCCATATCCATTCCACAACAATCTCACCCCCATACTTCAGCATTTCACCACACACTCCATCAATTCCTGGGGCCTTTCCCATCTTGACCTTCTTCAATTCTTCCACTACTTCCACCCTACTGATCTCTTCCTCCCTCCTCTCACCTCTTCTTCTCCCAGCCATTCCTCAACCACTTATACTTGCTCTGCTCTCACTCTCTACATTCAACAAATCCTCAAAGTCCTCCTTCCATCTCCTCAATTTCTCTCTCTTCTCCACCAGCAATCTATTATTACCATCTTTCACTCCCCTACTATTTCCCCTTTCATACTGTCTTACTATCTTTAACTCCTTCCAAAACAATTTCTTATTCTCCCTCCATTTTACTCTCAGATTCCTCCCAAACTCCTCATCCACTTTCTTTTTACTCTCCTTCACCACTCATCACCTCTCTTCTCCAGCTCACATGTACCTCTCTCTTCTCTCTCTCATCTTCTCCCCTACCTCTGCTCACTAGCCATTCACTATATGCCTTCTTCTTTTGTTCCACAGCTCGTTTCACCTCATCATTCCACCATGCTGTCCCTTGCACACCCCTGCATCTCCTCCTCACACACTGCGCCTATCTCTTCCATGAAAATCTTACATACATCTTCCACCCCTTCCATCTGCTCTAACTCATACCTTCCCAATCTTTCTTCCATTATTCTCTTATACTCTGCCATTTTCCCACTATCTTGTAACTTCTCCACTCTTCTCACAGGAGGAACTTCCTCCTGTCTTCCCGTTACACTGAAATACTTACTGAAATACAGTGAGAAAAGAACAATAGCAAAGAACGAGAGCACAGACACTGATCGCACTAGTAGCATAGAAAAACAATTAGAAATATTTTGAAAAGTACTACAAGTGCAAAAATAACGAGGACCATTACTCACCTGCGAGATTATTTAAACGAACAAATAAATAATAAGACAGAGTAAACAAAAGACATGAAGAAAGGACAACAACAACAACAAATTTGGTTTTACGTCTGGTATCCACGAAGGGCTAAGGCATTGCCCCTGGAGAGAGGACTTTTGGATTGAAGCGTGTAGCATTTTATGACCGGATGCCCTTCCTGATGTCTACCAATGACCCATGGGTGGTTTTGATCCTCCGACCCTACGGCCAGAGCAAAGCACTCTAACCCACTGAGCCACGGCTGCAGAAAGAACAACATCATCTCTATATATAACAGACTTCATCCAGACTGTCAGACTAAGCAAACCACACTCACTGGCCTCACAACGTGAACTGCTCAAGGTCCCCGGCTGCATACCGCAGGAACCTTCCGATGACATCATCA
>JAGKTI010031069.1:0-12228 GCA_018397915.1 Birgus latro
AGGTAATTGATAGTGCCATACACCTGGAATTGGCTAATTATCACTTGCCAACATCCAACCTGCACTCGTTCGCTAATTTCTCCCGCTTTTTTTTCCCGTGAAATATGCCGCATGAGCTACTCTCATAATATAAATGTATATAAGAAAGGAAGGGAGAAGCCTGAGTGATACTTATATTCACCTGGAACTACCTAATTTATATGTATTGTCTAGATTTCCTACGACTTATTTCTTAGCATATACATTAGCAGCTGACTTTTTCAACTCTTTGCTACCAGGTACAGCCAGTTTGCTCTCGTCCTTCTCGATGAAATGACGCCCGTCCATTTCTGCCTCTTTTGCGCCTGTTATAAAAGGCCCTGTGACCTCTACCCCTACTAAACATCGTGTGGGAAGCGGTAAAGGACTGTAGATATATACAAGTGTAATAAAGTACTAGAAATAATAAAGTGTGAGTGCGTATATGAGTAAGAAATGAGAGAACACCAGCCGCGAATTAACGGGAGTGGGAGGCTCGTATGCGCTCGTATTTTACAATGCTTTCACAGTGTTTTTTTTTTTTTTTTTTAGTATGGATTCCAAACTACTTGGAAATCATTGAATAATGTTTCTAGTGATAATATCTGGCAGTGGTATTCAGATTGGGGGATGTCGGGAAGTGTAAAGTGGAGACTTAGTTACCCAACTTCAGAAGTCTCTACAAGTCCTATGGTAGTTGATGAGTGCTAAAAAAATATCCCAGGAGAAAGCTGAAGGTATGTGCCATATGCATATGTAATTATAATATTCTAGGACTAATAATTGATTTTTGGCAAATATTTTTAAAAAGTCAGTCGGAGCGTGAATATCCCCGCGGGAAAGGCATGGGAAACCTCCGACAACCCCGCGGTGTAGGGGTTAAAACCAGCAAATAAAATCTGAAAATCGTCAAATATAAGTCTGGAAAAAATCAAGCTTAGTATACTGTGCCCAGAATGATAATGTTCACCCTACCTATGGCTAAAACACATTACTCTAAGTCTAAAAACAGTTATAAATCAACGTAAACACACAATTTTAGTCTAAAACATTATCAAAATCAGTAAAAAAAAAAAAAAAAATCAAAACCCATTGGTAAACCGGGGTTTGGCCATCGTTAGGCGGGGTATGGTGGTATTTCTGTCCCCATTGTTTTAAGCCAAGGTATTGCATCAAGAGGTATCGTATATCAACGTATACCTGTATATGTACAGTAATCTCTTTAATATTTGAACGCCCAGTATTCGGACACCCCAATATCCGGATATTTTGGGCCTGGGCCTACAGAACCCAAAAATGGCCAAAATATGTAAAAAAGCAAAAAAAATCAGATTTTTTTTCACCCGTAATTTGCTTGTTTTTGTTTAAACAATTATAATTCCTAGTGCTAAGGATTAAGTGCAGCACAACACTGGATTACTGTACGTGCTTCAAGAGCATTTTCGCCACTGTCAGAGCTAGAGGGGGTGGGGTAATCTTCACAACAGCCACCATGGACATGTTTTAAGTACGTTGTCAGCTGCTAAATATTTTCCATATTCACTTCGGATTCCTCATTCTCTGTATCCTTTTCATTTATTTCATGCTTTTTGTCCCTTATTTGTGTGACTAGGGTCTTAAATGGGTGCTATGCATGTACGGAAGGGAGTTATGTAGGTGGTTTTCTGAGTTAGGGTGGGTTAGGGTCCATAAGAACCAGTCCAGAAGGCAGGGTCCAAGTATCCAGACAGACCCAGTTTCCAGACATGCTCTTGACTATATTACATCAGATATTGGAGAAATTACTGTATATATATATTTTTTTACCATGTTGTTGAGGCTAATTTTCATGTCTGAAGAATCCAGCCCTGGATTGTTAGGTTAAATGCACAATACACTGCTGTTATTTGAGACATTATTAAGTTCATTAGGAAAATACTTAACCTCTGAATCTGGTGATTTTTTTTCTTTAAATTCTTGCTTCCCAAAACAATTTTACTCATCTTAAAGAAAAGCCTCTTATAGATGAGGTTAATGAAGGCTATATCTAACTCCCTAGTCCAAAAAGTTTCTTCAAAGCTGAGTAGAAATGTCCGTAAGTAGCAAGAATAGGTACAAAATACATTTGATTAAAGGGTGAAAAGTTTTTCATGTACTATTTTTTGCAAATTATAGTTTTATGATAATAATTAATTGAATAAGTAATGAGTATGGGGATTGAGGCAATGCACATCAGATGCAATATCTAGTTATTTTATGGTTTTGTCTGTAGTGACTGGCATGCAGTCTAGTGCATCTTATGTGTGTATAATAATGCTCACTTGTTTTTACTAATGAGTAAAGCATTCTTTTCATGCTATTTATTTATGCATCTTTACCTCTTGTTATCAGGCTAGCTCTGAATGTGAGATAGTGTTTTTGTTACAGTCAAGAAGTTTTGTTATAAAGTTGTGTTATTAAAACTGAATGTGCAAAGGTGTAGGCAATCCCTGTATACATGATGGTCAGTTTTAAAACACCTGTGAAAAGAGGAAATGGTTCGACTGCATTCCACTTTGCGTAACTTATTCAGCAATGAAGTACTGTACTGTAGAAAGGTCAGACTTTTCTGTGATGTTTTTTAAAGATCAATTGTAAAAAATGGGGAGGTTGTATTCACCTGTACAATCTCAGGTTTAATAATGTAGCTGTTAGTTTCACGGAGTTTTTGCATGCTTGGGCTTTACTATGTTTGTGCTGATGATGTAGCTTAATACAGTGAACTCCAGTGCTTGAATGACTGTAGGTAGCAGGACTCTTAGTGTAGCCATAATAAGATTATCATTATTTATATGCTCTCTTACCACTTTTCTTCCATTAACATACTCATTTTGTATGTGTTTAGACATAAGTGTTCTCATTCAGTCACTTTTTCATGTTTATATACAGTACTGTTGTATTACATATTCATTTGGTCAACAGTTTATTGGTACTGTACTGTATTGCACAAAAAAAAAAAAGCACCTTTAAATTATAGAACTCACTGCCACAAAGAATACTGATGATCAGACTTTATTAAGGCTGATTTTTCCTTGAGAAACAAGGATGGGTTCAAGTAAATCCCTTGCTGGTAGTCCCAGAGTGTTGTTAATATACCTTATGAGCTCACGTCTATGATATTATGTTTGATCTAATTCATGATGCTGATTAGCAGCTTACAGTTCTTGGCATCTTCTCCCCAATTTTGTTATTTGTAGCAGGCCATGTGTTGATAGATCTCCATCTTTCTTGTTTTCCCTTTATGTTTTCTGAATCCTATCTTTGCCTGATCCTTATGTGGGAAAAAGGTCCGGATAGTGATGATGATTAGAAATCAGTGTCATATTGTCTCCAGTTCCTTAATTTATGCAAAGTGGTATCACAGTGTTGAGCATTACTGTATAATTATCCATGGTATTGTACTGTATTGAAAATTTGCTTCACCATCTCCATATGAATGGGTTTAGCCATTGCGACCCTTGTGTGCTTCCCGAGTTTTGAAAATGCCTTCTTGTAATCATTATGGTTGAGTATATTACAGTGTAAAAAATGTCATGTGTCAAAGGTTGCTGTATTAGCACTGTTTAGATGTTACCAGTGGATGAATCATGTCATATTGTAAAAGATGATCCAGTACTTTGTACTGTACATTTCGATCAGTTGTCATTGAAGATGAATCCCAAAATAATTATATCCTCATTTGCATCTCCAATAATTTGATAATACACAAGTGCAGAATATTCATAATGTCATATTCTTTTGTAACTTTATTATTTAATGATTATATCTACTTTCACAATTATATCTACTTAACTAAGGGGATGAATGAGCCAGAGGCTGTAATTAGTCTTTTTATGCAAACAATTTATTTGCATGAGAAGAATTATTTAGTATATAGCTTCATTTTGGGAAACAGTGCAGTATACAGTTTCTGTACAGCAATAACTTTATAATGAATAGTATGCACTTCACTGCAGTACTGTACTGTAATGTGACTGTCCGTACTCACGTAAGGCACAGTGTGCTTTAAGTATTAAGAAAAGTTCATGGGAGAGATTAGTAATTTCAGTACTTAAAGATATAATTTTACGCTACATTTCAGAGAAAACCAGTACCATAGTCTTCATCAGAATACCATACATTGCCTTTTTGCCGTGGACACTAGAAGTGGGTGATAGTTTTTTTGTACACTGCAAGTATGATATACTTCAGTGACTGAAGGGCAGGTATTTTGGTAGTTGGATTTTCAGAGCAGTAGAATTCTATAATCCATATACTCTCCAAGAATATCCAAATCTTGATTCATCGGACTTGTTAAATACAGTAACTTTGCTAGCTTATTCGAGCTTCATCAGCATCGCTGTGTCATCATACATGTTCAGTATAGTCTATATATGCGAAATTATTCTACAGTATGTTTAATATACCAGAATTTCATTATCCCATATAATCTTACGAATTCATCATCATCATCATCATCATCCAATCCTACTTTGCCCCATGAGGAGCATAGGAGCCTGGGGCTAGGCAACTTGGTCCTGACATTTAAGATGAGAGCGACCAGCCTCACTCATCCCTGAGTGGCATTACGTGAGCAATAAACCCCAACCATCCCTTGGATATAAACCTTCACCGGCTCAATCCGATTGGAGCGCTGTAATTGCCCACTAAACCACCAGGCGCCAGAATTTGGTTAAAGTAATTTTTTTTATACTGTATTTCATTTTGCTACCACTGGACATATGAATGGTAGTAGCTGGACTCTGAAAATGAAGAGACAAATTAGTATCTGTGTAGCATGCGAACAGCCTAGTTAGCTAGGCTGTTCGCATGCTACACAGATCCTAATTTGTCTCTAATTAAGATGATTAACACTAAGATCCAGTTGGTTTAAGGAGATGCTCTGTTGTACAGTATATGGATAATAAGATTCTGCTGTGCTGTGAGGATGATGTGCAATATTCAGTACATTATATTTTACAGGTGCTACTATATAGCCTTCTCATAACTGGTAAGTATAATGTGCCCACGAACTGCATTGGACAACTGAAGTAACCATTCCTTCATTCATTCATGCTGCTGTAATTTACTATTAAATCTAGAAGAATGCTCACTCATATAAAGAAATATTGTATTGTTTTCCCTTATAAGATATATCCCAATTGTCAGATCACAGTACTGTGATAGGTTTGAACACTTGTGAAATTGTGTAATTTTGACTATTTGTTATAGAAACACCAGTTTTTCAGTATATGCAAAGCAGACCTAATGGGACACAATATGAAAGTAAAAGCAACATTCTTTGGTTCTGACTTTGATTATTTTAGCAGAATTTGGGCTTCTTTAATGAATTATACTGTGATGAAACTGAAAAACTGTCATAAACTCTTCAGCATCTGTGAGTGGTAGATCTCCTAGATTTTGTCTGTACATTATTTTGCTTTGCATAAATAAATTTATGGATTAAAATTATTGCTCTGTAACAGAAATCAGTTACCTGTATAGCTTTTGATTTATTTTTGTTTTTCCATTGGCTGTTTGGTGGCATATTTTGAACTCATGAATTATGGGGGTCAGTGTCTCAGTAGCATTGCACTTCCCAGATCAGATCTTGGTTTTACATGTACTGTAGTTCTTCCTCAAGTGTCATAGTTTATTTGTTTGTCAGATTTTATCCCCTTTGTAAATATAAAGCTAATTTTTTGTAAACAAAAAATTTATGTTGCTTGATTTCATATATTAATTACCCTTTAAGAATGTAAGAGTTATATGGAAAGATTGTTTTGAAAAACTGATGAGAAAATGATGAGAGCAGAGTGCCAGTACACATGATTGGCTGAATGTAGTGCTTGAGAATGTGACAGTAGTAGAAGTGAAGAATGCTGTAGAAAGGTTAAAGCATGTTAAGGTAACAAGCATAAATGAGGTAAAGGCATTTCCCACTGTAAGTCTGGGATTTGTTCCCAAATGTCACATTACAACTGTAGCTACTGTACAGCACTGTTGTCCAGGGGAAAGTGGTAAATCAGCTTAATTAGTAACAAGGAAGCTAATAGGCAATTTTTCTGCAATTTCTGTGGACTTGATTGCAAAGAATGTTAAAAGAGACAACATGATGAGGATTTATTACATATGAAGAAGCTAAAATGTAGTTGAGTGTGTAATGAACTGTGTGTGGAAGATATGTCAGAAAACCTGAATGACTGGAGCTGAAAAGGCTGTAACTAAAGGGTAAGAAAAGTTTTGTGGATTAGGGATTTGGCAAAATTTGATATACTGTACTGTAATCACATCTTGGTCATACAAACAGTCATGAGCAGGTTATATTGAGTCCTTGTTTAAATTTAATTCACATAGAGTTATTTCATTAGAAGATGCTGATCAGTTAATACCTTTTCTTCACTAAAAGTTATCTTATGGAAATTAGTTTTTGGTTCTTTTAACCTTTCGGTCATGAACCAGAAGCATGTTAAAGTTGCTTTACTTACTGAGGTAGTAGGGGTATGCAGCTGGAGCATATTTCTGGTTCATAGAAAATGGATGCCCCTGACCTGCATACTGCAGTTCCATGTCACCCTTGGGCAGGGTGTGGCACCCACTAGCTTGCCAAAAAGTAGTACGTAGATGGTTACCATCATTCCAGGAGTTACTATCTTGAGAGAGATGTGAGGTCAAGGCCTGGTAGTTGGCCAAACACAACACTTCAAGATAAGGAACTCAACCACATTTACCAAGTGCAGTAGTCAGAAGCTTGGGTTGAGGCTGCTACTCATATGTTTATCTCCTGCTGGATACACAGTTCATCCTAACAGGGGCTATGCCTCCTCTATTTTCCCTGCATCTCGCCATGTGGAAGGACCATGTTCTGATCATGGTGAGGTGCTGTCTGCCACAGAAGGTGGCTGCTTGTGGTTGGTGGGTTTGCTTGTCTAGGCTAATTGTGGTGGGACAACAATAGCTTAGAGTCGTATTTTGCTTGTACGCATCATAGATTTAGTGGTAGGTGGTGGCGACGATCATCTGCTCACTTGATGTAGTGCTGCCTACTTCTTCGTTAGCCTTTATCATTCTTTTTCTGTGCCTGTCCTCCTCTCTTCCTATTTCTCCTATCTTTCCTGTCACTTCTTATTGCTTTTCTTTTCTATACAGGTGGCTTTACATTGAGTGACAAGCCAAATGGTTACCTGT
Organism: Birgus latro; assembly: GCA_018397915.1. NCBI lineage: Eukaryota > Metazoa > Arthropoda > Malacostraca > Decapoda > Coenobitidae > Birgus > Birgus latro. The sequence continues at coordinate 7,204 of JAGKTI010031069.1, forward strand.
AAGTCAAGAAACCATTTACAGTGCTGGGTGGTAATCATATAACCAAACCATATGTGCTCCCTATATGTCAACAAGTGGGTTGGTGGAGGGTTAGTGCCCCTCCCTGTAAAACAAATACAGTATGTCAAATGGCCACCCCTTACAGGATTATGGCATCTGGCAGTAGATAGATAGACAGACATCATAGGCTTGAAGGAGGACTTACTGTATGTACAGTATTTCATAAAACAACTGGTAACCAACTGAACTATGGAGACAGGAAGCAACCCAGAGATGTTGAGATATATAAAGGGATGATTCTTGTGAATTTGTGGGGTGAGACTGACTTTCTTTCTGTATGATGGTGTCCAGTTTTAGATCTTTCAGCCTGAAGTACCTAACACTGGAAAGTTATCACTTTACTCATACAAAAGGTTTAGAAAGTCTTTAGGCCTTTAGTACAATTATTTAATTTTTCAATGTTTTTGCTACTACCAGATTATTTTATACAGGTTGGGAAATACTAATCTTGCAGGGATGGTAATACAATATTAATACAGCAGTGAAATGGGCTAGAGAATAAAGCTGATAAAGTTTTGTACCAATGTGACAAAATTGCTTCAGCTTCCATTGATGATGAATTCTATAGCATGCTGTCTACTGTACAATCTCTTGAAGGTGGGGATTATTGGAATGTACACCTTATTTTGTTAGCAGTTCTGATAGGTGGGGTGGGGGCATCACCATCTAGTCACTCAGTGTGGTGCTGCCATTGGGTGACTATTGTACGGTAAGTGCCAAACCAAATGGTTTCCTGTAAACCAGGGAACCATTTACTACCTCGGGTGGTAGCCATACAGCTGAATGGTGCCATGTGGTTTAATGGGCAAGCACCCCAGTCCACTGTGCTCCAGTCGGAGTGGGTGTGTAAGGCATTAAATCTACGGGATGATTAGGGTTTATTTTTCACGTAGTTCCTCCCGTGCAAGTGAGGTTGGTCACCCCTAGCCTTAAATGTCAGTAGGCTAGTTGTGGGCACGCTTCTAAAAAAAAAAAAAAAGTTTTGATATACTTGAATTGTGCTTATTGATCAATTAGCTTTCTTCAGCCCAATGACACACTGCTTTCATTACTGCAATCTCCAGATAACTTGTAAAGCTTTGGTTATGTGTTTCTAACTGGCGAGGTTAGATGCAGCTTTTATTAACCCAATCTCTACCAGTAGCTCTCCTAAGCTGAATAAAATTACCTCAGGCTGAAGAAATTGTATTAGCTGTCATTCCCATCATTTTTTACATTATTGCATCGGTTTATTTCGTGCTCCTAACATTTACCAATCTTTTCTCACCTATTTTTGCCCATGCATCTATATTTATTGCCCCTGGCAACAGATAGACAGGCAGATTTTATTCGTGTTTATTTGAGTCTGTGTTAATATATCCTCTCGTAGCCCTTCCCCCACCCCTCCATTCTGTATATATAATTTTGTTGGCTGTTGTCCATTTTCCCATTTGTTACAAGTATTGACTGTTATTTTAAATTTCGTAGGTATAATGGTTACTCATTGCGGAACTGAAAGAGAGTAGCTACTGTAACAGATAATTTTACCGGAGGTTAAATGTTATACATACTGAATATATGTTATATATAAAACCTATTTTTCTTACAATTATAAACTGAATAACTGAAAAACCCGAAGTCTACTAAAATATCTGAATATGCACATACAGAAAACTAGCATTTTTTTTTTTTTAAATTCACGTATCATAGGAAATATTCCTGTAGTATATGGACGTTTTAAAACCAGATTCTTTATGACCTTATGAATTGATGTTTGCTGAAAGTTTACGTAGTTTATTTTTTTTTTACAGTATCGGAGTCTAACATTCGATTAGAAAAAAAAAACGGTAAAACCTAAATGTTACATAATGGTAATAAATTCAGATCAAGGCCACACAGATGTAAATCCAGCTGATATTACCCCAAAGAAGATCAGATAATTATGAGGTTCGATGCAAATGTGGGATGATCCATAAATAACACGAAACTTCGAATGACAGGGGAAGGTGTCATGGCGAACGTTGTCGGGTAAAGGTCAGGGTCACCGAATTCTGGAATTTTTGTCCACTTAGCAACCACAAGTCGATCGGAGATCCACGATCTGTGAACATACAGTTTTAGCCAATACAGAGGTAAGATGAGAGCAGTTATTCTCACATACGCATATCTAAAATGTAAACAAACCACTGGTTTCCTCTCCTGCCCCAGTCCTTGCTGTCGTTCCGTAAATTAATCTTGAGAAGTCTACCTCACTGTCATCAATTCGGGCTGAATTACTTTCCCAGTAACATGTTTCCGAGGCTCAGACACATAGCTCACTCACGTCGCAGTGCGATCTCGGTATGGTGGCGGCCAGAGTCCATATAATAATTGTTATGCTCCGTGTTTTATGGTGCGACTTCTCGCACCGTAATACACAGGCTCAAACCTTAGGTTCCCTTCTGTACTTTGCTCTCATTTCAGCAAATAATGCCCTAACCTTCCACAGAACCGTAGGATTGATAATTTGGGTATGGAAATTTAGGGTGTTACTGTCAAGTTTACCCGGCCATTCCTAACTTTTTTTTTACCCAGCCTACCCTCAGATCCCGACCGATTTTCAACTTTTTGTTTTTTTATTTGCTCAAACCTCCGCTTTTGGTGAGAAACATCGAAAATTCATAGAGAAATTGCTCTCCTTAGGTTAAAAATGTTGATACAGGTGTCATTTAGCCTTACTTTTTCCTTCTTTTTCAGGGTCCCTGCCTAAAGAAAACGAACTATGGAAGGGTTAACTAATTCAAGCCACTTTAAATTACGTATTTATTTATTTATTTGGTACGAATTTATGTGTAGTACTAGTCTATATTGGTTTTCACACAATTATATAGGTGATAAAAACTTTGTTCACACCCAAAACCCCAGTATATGGCACCTTCCTTTACGACATTACCACTTCATCACCTCTGTTTGTTTCTACCTCTAGCTTCTTTGTTTCTTTGTCTTCCACCTCAGGAATAACTTTCACCGTGAATTTCGTCATTGCAGAGACCGTGGGGCAACATACCTTTTCAGGCCATGTTACTGCTAACAGGTGAATTGCCCAGTGAGGGGGGAGGGGGGGTTAGGTGGGGCCAAGCAGTATCCCCGCTTGAAGAAGGTAGAGGACGGTCTCCCACATATGCCTACCAAAAATCACCCGCGAATGTTGAAAAATGTGCACACAATGGGCCTTGCAACTGAGTGACATACGATGCACGTCGGTGGGTCTGTCCGCGGAAAAAAGTAGCGACGTGTATCGTACGTCGGTGGGACTCGGCGGGTTAAAATGTGGCTTCCACGTACATGTAACTACCGGTAGTTTGGTGAGTGAATTACGGAAATATTGCAAACCGACGTATTGTATATACGCTCAGTAAATAATTTACTTGTTTCTGAGCATTTTGTTCATGCACTCTGTCTCTCTGTATGTCTGTCTCAACGTCTGTAGTTCATACTGCACCTCTGCTCCTTAGTGTACATAAAATATTACAGCTTTTACAAACTTGGCTACGTTGCAGTGAAGTTTATCAAAGAAGCCATGTGAAATTCCGTGTGTTAGAGAAGATTAGTAAAGGTAATAGCGCTGCCTGTTATGCTGTGTGTGTAAGGCACGACTTCTCATCCCTTAGACACGGAGCCTAGAGCGGGGTTCTCTTTTCTAGACCAGGTTGGGTATCTTAAGGCAACTAGAGGGAGCAGGGTATAAAAACTCAGAGCAACAAGCCTTACACGGTTATTACCTCAATTCGTACACTGAGTCAAATACAGACAGTGGCACACTTGACAAAGAAATAATATGTACTCAAATAGGACAGGGCCAGAGGACTCTGGGACAGGTGAACGTAGCTGAGACTTGCTGTAGGGTGAGGCCCGGCAGTAGTGGAGGGCCCAGGGGTGGCGGCCTGTGTTAGGAGGCCGTCGATCGTCGGGGTGTCCAGAGGGGCCTTCATCAGGACGCCGGACTGCTGATGATCGTCTGGGGCCTCATCAGGAGGCCAGGCCGCTGTTGGGTCATCCGGGGAGGCCGGTTGCTGTTGGAACGTCCAGGGGCCTTCTTCAGGATGCCGGGCCGTACCTGGGTCGTCCGGGAGTGGTCTGAGGACGGCGTGGTGTGGGCGCCCTTCCTGAGGGGCCCGAAGGTCGGGCCTAGGGGCTGGGCCCGAACAGAGAGAGTAGGCTCACCTGTCGGCGCCCACTCTGACGGGCAGGAGGTCATCGGGTGGGGCAGGGGAGGTCACACCCTGGGGTCCTGGGGACGTCTCGGCTGGTCTGGGGACTGCGGTCTCTCCTCTGCTGAGCCTTCGTCAGGGGTGAACTGCGGCGTCTCAGTGGTGAAGAGCCCATCAGGGGCTGGGACTGCCAAAGTGGCTGGCTGGATGGCTAGGATCCCAGGTACCAGGGGGCCTTGCTAGGCCTCCTCCAGCTGTTGTTCTGCCGGGAGGGTGTCCCTATTTAGGGAGGGGGCGAGGATACCCGAGCTGCCACAGGCAGACTCTAGCAAGCCCGGGAAATCCTCAGGTGGGGAAGACACTGGGGTAGGGGCAGGGGGCAGCATGTAGCCGTTCCCTTGGCGAGGCTTGTGGCTGTCGCTGATTCCCCTAGGACACGAAAAGCAGAGTGGCTTGTGGCCGTCTCCTCCCTCGCGCAGCTTGTGGCCGTCTCCTCCCTTGTGTGGCTTGTGGCCATGACTGAGGGTTCGTGCCCCTGGCTACCTGTGGGCATAGTGTGACTTGTGGCCGTCACTTGCCCACGGGTGCGGCTTGTGGCCATCACCCAGGCACTGTGCCCCGCGGGGACTACACCCCGAGTGCGGCTTGTGGTCATCACGGGAGTGCAGGTGCAGCTTGTGGTCATCACGGGGGTGCAGGTGCAGCTTGTGGTCATCACGGGGGTGCAGGTGCAGCTTGTGGCCGTCACTGGTGTCCTACTTCCCGGAGGGCCCTTTGGTGCATGGCTTGTGGCCGG
>JAGKTI010031071.1:0-12228 GCA_018397915.1 Birgus latro
CCCCAAACGCTTATTTTTGTAATTTTCCCCACCCGGAATCCGGTAACCCACTAGTCCCCCAGGACACTTAGGAGGGACAGGAGGTTTATTTGAAAACCAATCAAGAGCTCCGAAAATAAAGGTCAAATTTGTTCACATCACACCAAAATACACCAGAAAAATATATTGCCAAGTCAAAACATAACAGTGCTGACTTGTAAAAGCTTACCAAACGCAAGCATGAGACCGTAATTCAACCTAACTGGCTGTGCACGATTCGTCTGTTTAGGCAGTACTCGGCCATTCTGTAGGAATGATTTCATGAACTAATCAAACTGTTTATAAACGTATCAACTTTCGCAACATCTGATAAACAGCTTGGTGGAAATTCCGAAAAATAAAATCGAAGTGGATACAGTATTTCATCTCTGTTTTCGTCTCATCATAAATTAAGCATCTCCTGAGAAGTCTTTTAAAACGAAAAAAAAATATGAAATGCTTATTTATTTCTCTACATGATGTTTTTTTTCACTAAATTAAAATTCCCATCACACACACACACACACCATAGGGCCCTTCAAATTCTACATAGTTTTCTTTGCACAAGGCTGCTATGATATGACGAAAAGGCATGCAAAGGGGTGCTATAATACTCCCCGCAGACTCAAGTACTACACTGAGGTAATACTGGGCCGTTCACTGGGGAACGCTCTTCCTTTCGTGCATTAAGTTTACCAGAAGATACGGATAGGGCAAGGTGAACGCATGGTCTTAGTTTATGACTATGGCCGTAAGACTGATTTTGGAGTAGGCTTTGGTGTTGTCTTCCCTTTCTTGAGTAGGGGATGTAGCCTTCCAGGTATTACTTCAGCATATACAGCAGAACAGACTGCTATTTCATATGCTCTTAGAGTAATTTTTTCTCTTCCTCAATCTGTTTTTGTGATTTTTAGAGGCTCCTGGAGTCTTTTAATGCATCCCATCCATTGGTTTTTGGTTTTATCAATTTTAGAGTGTCTATTTCTTCTTGGCAATCGTGGTCATCATGTAGACTTCTGTTGGGTTCCCGCACATGCTGGTGTGGTGGGCAATGAGAGGGCAGATACATTAGCTAAAGCTGTGACTTCTCAGCAGCCGCCAACCGACTACCCGCTTTCTGCCAACTGACTACCCGCTTCCTGCCGACTGACTACCCGCGTGCAGTACGCTATTCTTACTTATTGGCAGAGACATTGGGATAGTGTTGCTCATAATCAAATAAAAGAAATCTTTGAGGCAGTGGCTGTGCCAAGGGTTCTCCTCTCCATGCCTCGGCGATTGGAGATGGCTCTTGCCAGGCTTCAAATTGGGCACTCGGCCTACGCATGGACTCAACTGTACTGTGATGAATGCCTTGCTCCCCGTATTGTTCGTCACTTGCTGGTCGAGTGTCCAAGTCTGGGGGACCTACGTCAGAGATTCCTCCTTAGACATAAGGGGGCAGATGGTGCCTGCTGTCCGTCCTCGATGCTTGGTGGAGCCTCCGGCAAATTTATTGATGTTTTTGGTTTTCTTCAGGAGTCAGGTGTCCTTCCACTTTTATAAGTAACTGACATTTTATGAATTATTCTTTTGTTATTTTCAGTGTTTTATTTCTACTAACGGGTTTTAACCCTACTTTCAATATGCAGTTTTTAAATGCAGCGTCTTTTACCTTGTTGTCTGGCAGCATATGATCCTGGCAGTTGTGCCGCCGGTCCGCCAGATCTTAATTATATTCAGTCAATCAATCAATCAATCCTTCTCTGGTTTCCCCCTCTCTCATTTTAAAACATGCCTCAGCTCATGAGGGCTCTGTCCCTGTCTGTACTGACGGATCTAAGCCTGATACTTGAGCTGGCTTTGGTGTTGTCTTCCCTTCCTTTAATAGGGAAGGTAGCCTTCCTGGAATTGCTTCAGTATAAACAGAAGAACTAACTGCGACTTTATATGTTCTCCAAATCATTTTTACTCTCCCCCAATCTGCATTTGTAATTTTAATGACTCCTGTAGTGCTCTGCCTGCACTGGAGTATTTTAATGTGTCCCATCCCTGGTTTTATCAATTTTAAACTGGCTTTTTCTTCTTGGCCATTGCGTGGACTTTGTTGGATTCACGCTCATGTTGGTGTGGTTTGCAATGAGAGGGATGATTCATTAGCTAAAGCAGCATCTTCTCGATGGCCCCCTTCCAACTGTCCACTTCCCGTTTTCAATATGACACCTTCTTTGAAGTATGCAATTCGTACATGTTGGCAGAGACAGTGGGATGGTGTTGCTCGTAATAATTTAAAAGAAGTTTTTCAGAGAGTGGATCTGCTGAGGGTTCTTCCATCCATGCCCAGGCGATTGGAGATGGCTTTTGCTAGGCTTCGTATTGGGCACCCTCAGCTTATGCGTGGTTTCCTGATGGGTGGTTGGACTTAGCCGCATTGTGATGATTGCCTTGTTGCCCTTAGCGTCCGTCACTTGCCGGTCAAGTGTCGGAATCTTGGGGACCTATGTCAGAGATTCCTCCAAAAAAATTATGGGACGGAGGGAGCCTACTGTCTCTCCTCGATGATTGTAGAAGCCTCCGGTGATTTTACTTATGTTTTTAGTTTTCTTTAGGAGGCACGCTTCCTTCCGCTTTGATAGCTAGTCGATAGTTTTTAACTACTCTCTTGTCATTTTAAGAATTTTCTTTCTACCAGAGTATTAAGTTTATTTTCGATAAGCTTTATATTTTGTGAAGTGTCATATACCGTATTGTGCGGAGACATATGACCCTGGCAGTTGCGCCACCAGTTTTTTATTATATTTAATAATCATTCATGTTCTTTAATAATCAACCATGTTCTTGATATGTTGGCAGTTTACTAAATCTTGCTAAGCCAAAAACTCATCATGAACTTTACCCCTAAGATCAAAGAGCCCCTCTCTGTACAGCTAAATGTGATCTTCCGACCGGGACACTGTGCGGCAGGGAGGCATTGAATCTAATGAATAGTTTCTCAATCCAAACAAGCTTCCACTGATGAGGTTCATATAGTGGAACACAAATAGATCCATTCACATGTTTGTTTACCAAGGAAGTGAGTAGGATCGTACCGTGGACAGTTGACTGATAGCCAGGTCTTGTGTGTCTTTCACTGACATTACCTGCCCCCAGGGCTTTACCTGTGCCCCAGTGTGGGGGACCCAATTTCTATTCTCATCACCTACAGATGATCCGAACGCAGCTAGTGCCAGCTAGGCTGTCCACATTCTCCACAACATTTTACCTACTGAAGGAATCCAGAGTAATATTCAAATCAGCTAAAGATGAAGGAGCAGACACAAGCAACAGTGGGGCCTGTTGTTCAGCAAAGGTTTCGTCTGTACTCATTAACAGGTAGAGTAGAAGGTGATGAAGAGAAGAAGAAGAAGAAGAAGCATTATTTTCCTGGCTTTCCTCCCACTTGATGTACCTGGGAGTTCTGTTAAAATCTTCTGCGTGAACCCACTTACTTTCAGATGACAATTCTTTAATTCTCAAATTTGTTACCGTTATATCACTCGGTGCCCGCCTGTAAATTTGTCTTCTAATTTAAAACTACGAGTATGTTATGGAGCAAATAATAAGTGGTCAACGTCAGTGCTGATAGGTGATGTAAAGTTATGCTGGCAATGTAACATATACTCTTTAGATAAGGCCGGATTAGCCTTTATATACTGACTAGCGGGGGTACCCGGCGTTCCCCCTCCCCCTCCTTATTAATATTCCTCCTCCTGTCCTTTCCCCCCCTCTCTCTCTCTCTCTCTCTCTCTCTCTCTCTCTCTCTCCTCTTCATCCTTGTCTCGTTCCCCCTCCTTATTTATCTGACTCTTACTACTCTGCCCCCTCCCTCAAACCATCGGTCTTTTGGGTCTTAAAACCCTCCTTGGGTTATAAGACCAGAAAAACGAACACACCAATCCTATTTGTTCTAGTTCAGTCTTTCTTTCTACTCCAGAAAGACCATGTACCTCTCATGCTTTTGAAGAGGGATTAAAAGAGGTCCAGGAACTCTCTGTTTCAGCTTTCACAGACTAACGCACAGTATTTGTGCTTACTTGTGTACTATCACCGGTGACCTAAAATGACCAACGACGTGTGACCTCAAATGACCATGGAGTCAACCTCACATAGCCTATGTCCGAACTAGAGGTCATGTGAGTCTCCATGCCAAAAATTGGGCTGCAGGGGTACCCGGCGATATCCGGGACAAAAAGGTGAACACTCAACCTGTGACCTCAAATGACCCAGATATGAATTTTGACCCCCCTTAAACCTTCCTTGGGTCATAAGGATTCCAGATATGTAGGTTAAGGCCAGAGAAAATGAAAACTGAAGGAGTAGTTCGTGAACAAACAGACAGGCAGACAGAAAGTGCCCTTTATATAGTAGATGTATTTTCTGGACATCTGTGAGTTTCACTTACACATGTTGTAGAGAGGACTAGGTTTTGACAGAAACACTGAGTAGTGTAAATTTATATCGAATCCATGTAAGACAAAGAATGGAGTTTCGTCAATGGATTTATTGATTGAGCGTTTGACAGAAGCAGCAACTTGGAATTATCCACTCATCCCAACAGGTGCTGTGAGAACCTAAGTACCTCAAGCACTGCAACACCTTACGATTTTGCCTTTCGACAAGGCCATTGGAGGCCGGATGCTTGGGTAAGAAATTTTTACTGACGTTATACTTGTTATAAATCTCAGCAAAAGACTATTCCGAGCCATAGTCGATAATAATAGTGGATGGTCTAATGAATGGACAAATAACATAATCAATGAAGGTGCTATCACAAGCAAAAGTATTGCTCTACCCATCTGACAGAGAATTGTGAATTGTGTTGGTAACATTGTTGCACCCCCCCCCTCTCCTCCCTCTCTAAAGTCACGCCCCCTCCTTTCTCTTCCTCCCTTTCTTTCTCGTCTCGCTTCTATAAGCCCCTCCCATAGTTTTGCCCCCACCACCACAACCACGAGGCCACAACTCACACAATAACATCTCTCTTTCTCTCTCTTTCTTGTCAGTCAGTTACATGCTCCCCCCATGCTTCATTGCATCATTCTCGTGGCATTTTCTATACTAAGGACCTACTGATTTATGATGAGGCACGCCTTGTTGAAGAGTTGTCTGCCCAGAATGTGATAAAGGTTGAGAGGATTAAGAAGAAGATATATGGCGACCTTGTGCCAACTCCATCCTTGATTGTGACTTTTAACTCATTGAGCGTCCCTGCTATTCTTAACGCTGCATGGTACCAGTACAGAGTTAGGCCTTATGTCCCTATGCTGCACAGATGTTTCCACTGTCAGTATTTAGGTCAAATTGGCCGAATGTGTAGGCGCCTTGCCCTGGGCCTTCCAGCAGTCTGCGTGTCTTGTGGTTTAGATGTTCGTGAGGGTGTGGAATGCCCTGGTCCTGTATCTTGTGTCAATTGTGGTGGTGAGCATGCTGCTTCTTCTAAATCTTGTGATCCTTACTAAATGGAAAATGAAATTTTGTCTCTCAGAGCCACGGAGAGGCTAAGTTTTACCGAAGCTAAGGATCGTGTCATATCTATGTATATCTGCCCTGGTGTGTCATTTGCCTCTATTCTTTCTGGGTCAAGGCCTGCTGTGTGCCATCGTGGCGCCCCTGTTCCTCATCTTGACCTTCCTCCTCATCCCTTGTCCGATACCGGACATCCTACTACTTCTTCTCGTGGTCCCCCAGAGACTCCGGTACCTTTGCAGACTGTATCTCGTCAGGCTACTGCTCCTTTACCAGCTGCTACCCCTGTACTGGCTGATACTCCTGTATCGGCTGCTACTTCCGTACCAGCTGCAGCTTCTGTACCATCTGTTCACTCGCTGCTGGTGTTCAGTCTTCCCTACAGTGTGCCTCTATAGTTCCTAGTCTGTCCTCAAATTCTGGTGTAGAGATATAGGGGAGGCGGTAGCAGAATCGGTAGAGAGCCGGCGGTCTGAAATTCTGATGGATCCTGGTTCGAATCCCGGCTGGGGCAGGAAACAGTTTAAGGATTTGAATTTCCTAAAAAACGGACTTTCCTGATCTACCAGATGACCCGTCGACATGTAAAAATACCCCGCTGTATGAGACAGCCCTAGCATGTATTCAATATGGACGGTGGGTGTTACCGCCGAAGCGGAGATATGTGGACATGTAGGAGGACTACTGGGCCTTGGGATAGGCACTGCCCCCGAGAAATTGGCCCTGAAGCCTTTGCCCAGAGTTGGACATTTAAAAAAAAAATCTGCCAACCTCTAATGCGTGAGAAGTGAGGAGTCTTTGGGTGATTCCCCTCCTTCTAAGGGCCAAACTTCTCTGCCACATGAGGATTCTGAGGGGGCTCTTCGCTCGGCAACTCGGGCAGTGGTGGTGTCTACTATCAGTGGATATTTGCAATGATCTTTCTAGGATTCCAGTCCCTGCTTCTTGCTCACGTGTGACGGGGTCAGATACTCAAAGGCTCAGTCACCTGATCCCTCTGATCAGTCACCTGGCAGCCGACCCTTGGTTGATTCAGCTGGGGAAGGTTTGGTTGGCCATGATGTGCCAGCTCGACAACCACGTGGGGGTGCAGACGGAGCGAGTGGGTCTTCCAGGAAGGTATTTGTGCCTGGGGCTCATTCTGGTGATGGGTGGGACGGGTCTCGGGGTAAGGGTTCTTTCACTCATGGAAACTCTAAATCTTCATTGTCTTCTCGGTTGGTAAGGCAGAGCTTCATGTCTAGGAAGAAGGGCTTTCACACCCTTCCCAGCGAGGTTGCTACATAGCTTTTGTGTTTCTCATTTCATATTATTTAATACTAATCATTATGGCTCAATCAGTACCAATTTGTCTTCAATGGAATTGTAGAGGTTCCATTGCAAATTGGGAGGAATTGCTGTTATTACTCTCTGCTCTGAGCCCGCTCTGTGTCTGTCTTCAGGAAACAATAGTGGGGGATAGACAGTTCCTTTCTATCAGGAGGTATGAGGTCTTCCATGTGTCTCCTTCTGGCGGTCACAGCAGTGAATGTGCCATTTCGTGTCGTTCTGATGCCCTCTTTATTTCATTTGTGATACAGTCTTCCCTTCAATTTCTAGTGGTATAGATGCACTCTGGGAGGTCCTATACCATCTGTTGTCTGTACCTTCCACCTTCCGTTCCTGTTATGTGTGCCAATCTGGAAACCCTTATCAGTCAACTTTCACCCCCTTTTGTACTCATTGGTGACCTCAATGGCCGCCACCCTTTGTGGGGTGACTCACTTTCAAATCCCTGGGGTGATCTTCTTGCCCCCTTGGTTGGGGATTTAGATTTGGTTGCCCTAAACGATAGGAGGCCGACCCATTTTCATGTTCAGACTGGCATATATTCTGTCATTGACCTTACCATCTCCTCCTCTGACTGTGCCCTTGATTTTTCGTGGAAGGTTTTGGATCTGCATGGTAGTGACCATTATCCTGTGTTGATCAAGTCTACTCGCTCGGTTCCCTCAGCCCGTGTGCCACGCTGATGTCTTAATAGGGCTGATTGGTCTCTCTTTGAGGAACTATGTGTGTTTGCCGATAAGGTTACTGATTCTTCAACTATCGATGATGCAAAACGTTATTTCACTAAGACTCGTTTCTCAGCAGGGGTTCATTCCATCCCTCGGACTTCCGGTGTTTTTTCCCAGAGATCTGTGCCATGGTGGAATGATGACTTCTCTAAAGAAAAGGAGCTTATAAAGCAGCTAGCTGCCCGTCATCATTTTGCCAATCGTGATGTTGCTTTTCTAAAAATCCAGTTTCACAAAGCATGTGCTCACTATAGATGGGTCATGAAGAATGCTCGCCATAACTCGTGGAGGTCGTATGTGTCTACAGTTACGTCCTCTACTCCAATGCCTATGGTGTGGAAAAAGGTGTGCAAGATTTCTGATAAGTTCTCACCCCCCTCTCCACCGGTGTTGCAACTTCAAGGAAATCTTGTGTCTGCACCAGATGAAGTAGCCTCTGCTCTTGCAAGTCAGTTTTGTGCTGTCTCTAAAAGGATCTGTCTAAGCCATGCGCTAGCATTCGTAGGAATCAGGAGAGGCTGGGTCTGAACTTTTGCTCACGCGGCGGAGAGCCTTATAATTTAGACTTCAGCTTCTGTGAGCTGCGTGCTGCCCTTTTTCAGCGTGGTGACACTGCGCCTGGGCCTGACGACATTCCATATGCCCTGCTCCGTCATCTGCTGAATGACTCAATAAAGTTTTTATTGAACCTTTATAACAGGGTTTGGAATGAGGGCTGTATTCCCAAACGTTGGAAGTTGGGTAGGCTACTGTCCTCCCCATCTCCAAGCCTGGTAAGGACTATTCCCATGTCTCCAGCTATCGGACTATTAGTTTAACATTGTGCGTGTGCAAGCTATTTGAAAAGATGGTCAATGTAAGGCTTGTGTGGTTTCTAGAGAAGGGTTACTCTCTCTCTCTCTCTCTCTCTCTCCTTCGCAGAGTGGCTTCAGTAAATTCCAGTGTACTTCGGACAACCTTATCAGGCTCGAGGCGTCGATCTGTGAAGCTTTTGCCTCTAAGCAACATTTTGTGGCTGTGTTCTTTGACCTTGAGAAAGCTTATGACACAGCCTGGCGCCTTGGCATCCTCCAGCAACTTCATGCATTTGGTTTGCTTGGTTGCCTACCAGTGATACTTGGAGACTTCTTGACTGATCGTGTGTTTTGGGTCCATGTGGATTCTACACCCTCTGCGCCTCTGTGCCAGGAGGAAGGTTTCCCACAGAGGGGTGTCTTAAGTGTTTCCCTGATTACAGTGTCCATTAATGGTATTCTTGACACTGTGCCTGCTGGGGTATCCACTTCCCTTTACGTGGATGACATAGCTATATGGTTTTCTGGCTCCCGCATATCTGCTATTGAGCAGCGTATGGCACTTGCGTTGAACAAGAGGGTTGTACCATGGATCTTGCCCAAAGTAACTTTCTGCAGGTTTTTTGCAGGCTCAAAGGATTCTGGTACTCTTCAGTCTCTTTACAGTTATTTTTAAAACACTCTGCTAGTCATAGTGGTTCTGTGCCTGTTTATACTGATGACTCTAAATCCACCTCTGGTGTTGGTTTTGGAGTGGTGTTTCCCAATTTTAGCCATGGAGGCAGTCTTCCTTTAGCTGCTTCAGTTTTTACTGCAGAGTTGTCAGCAATCGTTTTAGCCCTGAGGTTGGTGTTTGTTCACCATGGCAATTATTTTACTATTTCTAGCGACTCTCGAGGGGCGATTCTGGTCCTGGACGCTTAACTCTTCCCATCCTATAGTTTTAGCTATTTTTGAGTGGTTGTCCCTCATTCATCGTCGGATGAAGAGAGTGGATTTCTGCTGGGTTCCCACATATGTTGGTGTCATAGATAATGAAAGGGTAGATGCACTAACTAAGGCTGCAGCTTTGCGACCTGTGCATGGTGCTTGCCCTCAACCTACTACTGATTTATGTGTCCACTATTGTCTGCTGTTTGTTGGCTGAGACGGTGGGAAGGCGTTCCTGTCAACAAGCTAAAGGAAGTCACCAAGTTCGTCTCTCAGAGAGTTTGCTCTTCAATGCCCCGCAAGTTAGAGACTATTCTGGCTCGCCTTCGCACTGGACATACCAAGCTTATGAATTCCTCATGTGTGGAGGTGTGCAGCCATTCTGTGATGACTGGTTCCCCTTACTCTGAGGCACTTGCTGGTTGAGTGTCCCAGATTGAGCGACCTATGTAGGAGGCTGCTAATGAGGCAACGAGGGCAGGGTGGTATTTCCTGTCTCACTTCGATGCCTGGGGGAGAGGCTGGTACCCCTGGATACGATGTGTTTTTATTTCTGAAGGAGCCTGGCCTCCTTCACCTCTGATGATTGCACTGTTTTTACTTTGATGTCTAGTTTTTAATATGGAGTTTTCCTTTTTAATGTTTTTATGTTTCTACTCCCAATTTTTTTTGCTTATACAGCACCATATGACCTTGTTGTTGCGGTGGCATGTGTTCTATCAATCGATCAATCAATCAATCAATCAATCAATCAATCAATCTCTCTCTCTCTCTCTCTCTCTCTTGCATTGAATGCCTTATACAGTATATTTTATGCGTTTTTGCCAAAGTCTCCGTAAAATAAAATACCAGATTGTGAAATTAGCATTATGTTATATATTTATCGTTCACATAATTTTGTCATTCTATTAAAACCTAGATGAATATAAAGTTTCATGATCCATTCAAAGATGAATGTTTGTTTACCAAATATTATTTTACCTAAGTCAGATTCAGTTCAGACGTAACTATACTTATGTATTACCATACCTCAGTGCAGTAATATTGATTTGGTCCAGTATATTCTAAAACCTGCAGTAAACCTGCATTTCACTGTTAAATCTTACACAAGGTCCGAAAGCCTAATTAGTTACACACACACACACACACACACACACACACACAAACACACATAGGCCTCTCACGCTTTCGCCTACACACGCGAGGAGGGTTCAGGTAGGGCTGAACATGTTGTGTAACAGTGTTAGAAAAATGGTCATCGTTATGTTGGTTTCATTTACCTCCAAATTGCTATTTATTGTAAGTATATAGCAAAAGTTATGGTTACAGAGATCGAGTTGTCAGTCGAAGTGTTGTTTCCTTTGACATCACTCATTTCCATCTTTCATTCACCCTATACTGTATCCTCCCAGCCAGTTTGTGTTACAACTGCATATTTATTTTAAAAAATAAGGAAGTATGGAACTTCACTTCAATAAAAGATAATTAATGAACTGAATATGTTTACAATTATATCAAAATCAATACGGCTTTGTGGTATCATAACAACATAAATGTTGGTGATGGCGCGGGTGACAAGGCTAATCCTTTATTAAGTAAAAGAACAGTGTGGCGTCAGAGATCTGTAAGACAAAGCAGACGAAGGATGGAAGAAAGAGGAACAACTCTACGACAATTAGCGGAATATGGAGGAATAATCTAGGTGACCATGTTTATAAAACGAATGCTTTACGTAACTGGTAAGTTTCCTTGTCTCTATATAATGATGTGTGCCAGAATAATTGTTAAAAGGTGGCAGGGTTGAATAATGATACTACAGTAACAAATACTACTACTACTACTACTATTACTACCACCAATACCACTACTACTACTACTAATACTAATACTACCAGTACTACTGCTACTACTACTACTAATGATTATGATGATAATAATAATAATGATAATAATAAAGAAAGAAATTCTGTAATACAATAACATTAAATGTAATATCAATTATAAAAAACACAGCAAATAACATTACAGAAAAGTTGTTATTTGCGGTTAACTCCGTACGATTTTATGTAAAATAAAAGTTCTCTTTCGTGTGCATTATCAAGTGAAGTATTAAACGTTACAGAAGAAACTGATGACCTTGAACAACACGGAGGTGAAACAATGCTACCCGAACGATTGTTTGGGAGTTATAGTGGGGTGAGATGGTGTGGGGGGAGGAGGGAGGTGAATCGGAAAGTTTCATTTAACCGAGCTGATGTCGTTCTCTATCGTCGGAGAAAGAATAGAATGTTCGATAAATTGTAACAAACTCCAGCATTTGCACATCATATTCACAGCATGTAAAGCTGTTGAGAAATATACTGTTATTAGCAAATTGACAAAGGAGTATACTGATGCAAAATAGATATTATAATATTTAGAAACATAACTTTCCAGAAATATATGCCACCGTTTATGCATACTGTGATGTCTATACCGCCCTTAGATTAAGGATGTGTTACAGGGTAAACCAAAACTATCCTCCCACTGTCGCAAAAGGAGATAATCGAACCTGAAACCTTTCAGCTGCACGTTTGACACAACAGCTCTGTCATACCAGTGTCCGAAAGTGTAAATGTAATATCTTTGGAGGACAGCCTTGTTCTAAAAATACGAGCATATACAATCTTTCAAGTTTTTGTCTTTTGGACAGTTTGGATTGAGGGTGTTTTAGTTATAATACCCATACATAATGCGATATTACAGTTTTGAATTATAAGGGACATCATTAATATTGCTTCTGTTTGGTGTTTCCCTTTATAGTAAACTAGCAGCGGTACCCTGCGTTCCCCCTCCGCCTCCTTTATCTTCTTCCTCCTGTCCCTTCCCCCATGTATCTTCTTCCTCCTGTCCCTTCCCCCATCTCTCTCTCTCTCTCTCTCTCTCTCTCTCTCTCTCTCTCTCTC
>JAGKTI010031072.1:0-12228 GCA_018397915.1 Birgus latro
TGGAAAAGTTTGAAAGGAATGAGAGAGTGTTTCTGATTGCAGATATGAATGGAAAAGTGGGGAATGAGAAGGTGGATGGAGTGGTTGGTGAGTGGGGTGTGCCTGCAGAGATGGATGAGAATGGCAGTGCTTTAGTGGACATTTGTGCTGGGAGGGGGTTGGTGGTAGTTAATACCCTCTTCAGGCACAAAATGATCCATAGGTATACATGGCGAGTGGCGAGAAGAGAGGACCGGGGAATGAATGAACGGAAGGCAATGATTGACTGTGTGTGTGGATGAAAGGATGAGAAGATGTGTAATGGATGCAAGAGTATATAGAGGTTGGGGGAGTGGACTTTCTGACCACCACTTGGTGGTGGCCAGAATCAGAGTCCAAACAAGATGGAGGAAGAGAAGAAGGGAAAGACAGGAGGAAGTATGTGTTACAAGGAGGGTAGAAAAGTTACAAGAGGATGTAATAAAGGCTGAATATAGAAGGGAAGTGGAGGAGCGATTGGGTAAATATAGATTGGTGCAGATGGGGGACGTGGAGGGTATGTGCAAGGTATTCACAGAAGAAATCTGTGCAGCATGTGAGGTGGTGTGTGGGGTGAAGGGAAGACGAAAGGGGGTTCAGGGAACAGCATGGTGGACTGAAGAGGTGAGAAAGGCTGTGGCACAAAAGAAGAAAGCATATAATGAGTGGATGAGGAACAGGGGCGACGAAGAAGCTGAGAGACGGAAGAGAGAGTTATATGTAGTGAGGAGGAGAGAGGTGAAAAGATTAGTAAGAGAGAGTAAGAAGAGAGTGGATGAGGAGTTTGGAAGGAATTTGAGTGCAAAGTGGAGGGAATGTAAGAAAATGTTCTGGAAGGAAGTAAAGAGAGCTAGACAGGGTGCCAACAAAGTCAGTGGGGGTGTGAAAGATAAAAATGGTAGATTACTAGTGGAGAAGGGAGAAAAAGTAAACAGATGGAGAGAACACTTTAATGAACTGTTGAACATAGAGAATGAAAGTAATGCAAGTATAAGTGGCTGGGGAATGGCAGGGAGAAGGAGGGTTGTGAGAAGAGAGGAAGAAATCACCAGGATGGAAGTGGTGGAAGCAATGAAGAAAGTTAAAATGGGGAAAGCCCCAGGAATTGATGGAGTGTGTGGTGAAATGCTGAAGCATGGGGGAGAGATAGTAATAGAATGGATGTGGAAGGTGTGCAGATTGGCTTGGGAGGAGGGTAGAGTCCCGGAGGATTGGAAGTCAGGTATAATTATTCCTCTGTACAAAGGAAAAGGGGAAAAAGCAGTGTGTGGTAATCATAGGGGCATTTGCCTTCTCAGTGTAATAGGAAAAATATATGATAGGATACTTATTGACAGAGTTAGGGAAATTACTGAGGAATTAGTTGGAGAAGAACAAGGAGGTTTTAGGAAGGGAAGAGGTTGTGTAGACCAGATATTCATTCTTAGATCCTTAGTGGAAAAGTTTCTAGAGAAGGGCAAGAAGTTGTATGCAGCCTTCATGGATCTGGAGAAAGCATATGACAGGGTGGATAGACAAGGTTTGTGGAAGGTATTAAGAATATATGGAGTGGATGGGAAGTTGTTGAAGGCAGTGAAGAGTATGTATGAGGGTGCTAAGGCTGCAGTGCGTGTGGATGGCAAACTGAGTGAATCTTTCCATTTGAAGGTTGGATTGAAACAAGGATGTGTCATGTCTCCATGGTTGTTCAATCTGTATATGGATGGGGTTATAAAAGAGATACAAGGTCGGGCAGTGGATGTTGGAGCAGCCCTAGTGAGAGAGGGCAGTGTTTGGAAACTCCCTGTACTGTTGTTTGCAGATGATACTGTGTTGTTGAGTGGAGACGAAGGGGAGCTGCAAGGCTGGGTAGATGAGTTTGGGAGAGTGTGTAAGAAACGGAATCTAAAGGTGAATGTGGGGAAGAGTAAAGTGATGGTCTTCGAGAGAAGTGAAGCCAGTGAGTGTACAGTGAGATTGGATGGGAAGGAAATGGAGAATGTGAGTGAATTTAAGTACTTGGGCAGTGTGATGAGTAAGGATGGTAGTCTGGAGGGTGAAGTGCTCGAAAGGGTACAGCAGGGAAGGAAGGTTGCTGGTTCGTTGAAAGCAGTGATAAGAAACAGGGAGGTGAGCATGGAAGTGAAAAAGTTGTTACATGACAGTATTGTGATACCAACTCTGACATATGGAAGTGAAGCTTGGACCCTGTTGGAAGGACAGAAGTCAAGAGTGAGAGCAGTGGAAATGAGTTATTTGAGAGGAGCATGTGGAGTCACATGGAGAGACAGACTAACAAATGAGGAAGTGAAGGATCGTTGTGGTGTGGTTGAGGACGTGACGTGATGGGAAGCGTTAGGAGAAACACATTAAGGTGGTTTGGGCATGTGGAGAGGATGGGGAGTGAAAGACTGACGAGGAGAGTGTATGTGAGTGAGGTGGAGGGGGCGAGAGGGAGGGGGAGGCCGAGGATGAGCTGGAGGGATGGAGTGGAGAGGTATATGAGAGAGGGGGGTGTGAGTTGGGAGCGTGGTGAGAGAGGGGGGTGTGAGTTGGGAGCGTGGTAGTGAAATGGCAGGGGACAGAGTGACATGGAGGTGATTTGTTTGTGGCCACCCCGTTCGGGATTGAGGTGTCTGGCAATAGATAGATAGATAGTGATGTAAAGGGCATAGGGAAGTAAGCTTGGGAGGAGATGTGATAGGCCAGTGAGTGTGTGAGAGTGCACTGGCAAAGGATTGAAATGGATGGATGGAGTAAGAACAGAACAGCACAAGATGAGGATTTGGTAGTGAAGAAAAATATCGTTAAAATATGACTTCCTTGTATAGTAGGTGGAGCTAGGATTTCAAAGGCTTTAATAATGTGTGAATAATTTGAGCTGCTGTTTCACTGTGCATTCTTTTTTCTTTTTTTTTTTTATAAATTTCGTGCTTTTATACTTTCTCATGTTTCTGAATCATACTTCACCCAGCCTTTTAGATGGTAATTAGAGTTGTGATACTGATGGTTATGTATATTTTTGGAGTAGATCAAAAGTTATCCTGCTGCTGCTTCTTGAGAATACAACAATATATCTAACTATTGCCAGATGCCTCAGTCCCATAAGGGGTGGCCACACACAAATCACCTCCATGTCATCCTGTCCCCCGTCATTTCACTGCCCTCCCCCAGCACACACACACACCCTCTCATATATACCTCTCCACTCCATCTTTCCATCTCATCCTCAGCCTCCCCCTCTCCCCCCCTCCACCTAACTCCCTCGTTAGTCTCTCGCTGTCCATCCTCTCCACATGGCCAAACCACCTCGGTGTATTTCTTGAGAATACGACTTCTTGAAATATTAAGACATTCCTTATGCTTTTGACATCGTGCCAAGGAATGTAACCATCGTACCCCAGATAAAATGCCATTGCAATACCCAGTTGACAAATATTACCAAGTTATCTCTGATTTTGAAATCATAATTACCACTACTGTATAGGGAGTGCTTGCTGTACTGTAGTGGTAATCTTAGCTTGGAATTTTGATAATGGTTTGACTTTGAATTTTGTCACTTTGTGTAGCTGTATGCAAGAACACAGCAGACAACAAGTGGTACAGCTTTGATGACAGCAAAGTAGAGGTTGCATCCGAGGATCAGGTGGTCAGCCCTGATGCTTACATCCTCTTCTACCAGGTGGGTTTTGGTTTTGTTTTGTTTTTGCTTTTTTTCCAGTAAAAGAATGGACACCTGGTGGTCCAGTAGGTTAAGGATGTGGCCCATTAGGATTTACACCAGGGGGTCAATTGGGGTTTGTTATTTTCATCATGCTACATGGGGGAAAGTGCCCAATCATTCCTGCCTTAAATGGGAAGATTGAATTGCCTAGTCTTAGGCTTCTGTACTCCAGATGGAGCAGTAGAAAACTGTGATAGATAGACAGACAGGTTGAATAAGGTCAGATTTGGTTTGGTTAATTTTGAGATGATGTAATCACTGTGGATTGAATGGGATGTTCATTGTCTGTAGATCAGTATGTAATGCATGTATTTCACAGGAAAGAACGATGTTTTAAGGTTCTTACCTGACTTAAGTGGACAGGGGAGGGGGAGGGGTTCCAAGGTATGAGGCACTCTACGGCCTCTCAGCATGAGGCGAGTATGGTAGTAGCGGGGACAACAGGGTGGACTAGTGTGCCCGCTTGCCGCTTGGTGTGGGTGGGACGCACCGTGATTGGCTTGTCATGCTTGAATATGTTTGGCTTCTGGCCGTGACTAGTGTAAACAACGTTGCACCCTGGAAAACTCCTCGGAAATGAGTCACTTGGGACAGCTACCACTGCTACCAAATTGGTTACTTCGATGTACAAAGCGATCATGGTTTGGCTGGAAAAGTACTGAACCGTGGATTAGAAAACCTTGACCAGCAATCCCGCGATATGAGAGTTGACTATAAAGGCAGTCCCCAACTTACGGAAATAAATGGTTCTTAAAGGTCTTTCGTAAATTGAATTTTTTCATATATCCATCTGTCATTCTCTCTCTCTCTCTCTCTCTCTCTCTCTCTCTCTCTCTCTCTCTCTCCCCAACCCAACCCTAATCCCATAATTAATGTATATCTTGGCAGATAAGATGACCCTTAAATCATAAAAAAAAAAAACACCCCAGAACCAGGGGTCATCTTATAGGACAGGTACAAAAACAGGAGCCTTAAAATTCTGATCAAAATACCACCCTATTAATCTCTTAGCACACCCTGAGTCTCACTCTTTCCTCTTCTTCTTCTTCTTCTTCTTGGGGTAACTGTGGGGAGGTTCACCTTCAAACCCGTCAGTATCACCTAGATACCGGCATTCCCCCAAGAGAAAAGTAAAGGTAAAGGAAAAATTTTTTAGACTAGTTTATAAAATTTGGTAGGAGAGAGATAGTTGGAGATTAATTATAAGAAAAGCTTAAGATATGTACTTTCACTACACTTCTGCTTTCTCTTTCTCCCCCCTCTCTCTCCCTCCTCCTCTTCTCTCTCTCTTCTTCCATACATCACGTAGGAAACTCTTCATAATTGCCATTCTCTCCCTCACTTTATCCTCATTTAAATCTTCCAGTCCAGACAACCATGCTATCCCTCTATCATCTCTTTTCACTTTTCCCATCTCTTTGCTCCCACACATCTCCTCATTCTCTCTTCTAACACATCTCTCTCCCTTTTATAGGCCTCACACTCAGTCACTACATGTTCAACAGTCTCTTCCATTCTCCCTCCACCCAACCAGCAAGTCTCGCATTCCTTGACTTCCCCATTCCACCTTTACACTGTCGTCATATGGGTCCCAGTCTGAATCCGATGAGTCGGCTTCGGCTTCATTGTCGGCTTTGTCATCAGTGTCCCACAATAAATCATCCTCTGTGCCATCCATTGCATTAGATATACCACATTTTTTGAAAGATTTTATTACAGTCTCAACTTTCACTTTATCCCATGAATTGATTACAAAATCACACAGCACATCAAGTGATGGCACACACATAGCCCCACCTTTTATAAAGGAAAATTCAGCATTTATCATCCAATTACAGCATTCTTCACGCACATGATCTTAAACAGTTTGTTCAAGCTGACGTCTAGTGGTTGCATTAGAGAAGTCAAAACGACACTGCACGTATGGTATGTAAACAAATCGGTCATCGACCTTGGTTAAACTGCAGTACCAACTACCATTACAGATGATAGTCTGTATGCCTCGCTAATAACATACCAATAATTCAGACGATTTACAGGTAATACTTTAAAGTATGGTACCTTATTACTGGTAATACATTCTTGGTATTTAATTCAAGGTACTATTTAATTCATTGTACTGGTATATCACCGTCTTGGTTGTTTGGTGCTCACTGACCTAAACTTCACCACAGGTGGTTTGGTAGTTTGGGGGTCGTCTTATACGACAGATACGAGCTAAAACCATGAAACTCAGACTGAAATTTGGGGGTCGTCTTATCTGAAGGTCGCCTTATCTGCTGAGATATACAGTACTAAGGACACAGTGTTCCTTCCCTCTACCCCATCTCCTCTATACTCCACATCTTCTGTGATATCCTTTCTCTCTCTCTCCTCCAACCCAACCAATTATGTAAGTACTGAGGTCACAACATTCTTTCCCTCTACCCCATTGCCTTTCTACTCCATACCTACTTCTTTGCTATCCTCTCTCTCTCTCTGTCCAACCCAACCCTAATCCCATAATTACTGAGGTCACAACTGTCAGGGGGAAAATGGGATTATACTTTATATAATAAATAAATGTGAAGCCAGATGTCACGAGGGAAATGAGAATAACCCTCTGGTCGATTATCACGAGAGAATCGACTCGTGAAATCAAGTGGCAATTTCACTTTTATGCTGGCTTACTTTGCCAAATCTCTAGAGTCGAGAATTTATAAACTTTCTGAACAGTACACAGCAGAGACTAAACGCTCAAGAAGGCTGTATTACTGTACTGTTGGCCTCTGAGAAAGTTAATTTGCCCCTTAACGTTAAAAAAATAATAATAATAATAAACAGGATCTTGGCTGAGCCAAACTCCTAGCTGGCACAACGGATTTAAGGATTAATACAAAGAGCTGGACTAAGTACCATTCGTGATTAATATAAGGAGTTGTGCTAACTTGGAGTAGCAAAAGTGTACTAAATATGTGGGGAAATCAAACACGACTGTTACATTTAACAAAGCTCAAGAAAACAAACTGTAAATTTATTAATTACATGAAAATAAATTTACGTTACATGAATCTATTCAAAATCAAAGCAAGGGAAATGCACTCACTCAAGCACTCAAACAAATAGCTAAATAATGCACTGAGCTAAATAACCAAAGAACCTTTAGCCTAGGTAAAACAAAAGAAATACTTGTCAGTGGAGATGAGACCGTTGCTGCTATAGTCGATCACCAGGCTGGTGGAAGATTCAGGAAAACGCCGATACTGCAGGATGTTCGAGATCACTAGAAGAAATCTATCCGCGTTGGGTATCGCAAACCCGCTCTTCGTGACTGCTAAGGGACGACTAACTGTGTTTGAGTGTCCAATGTAAGGGACGTGTGAAAGAGGCATGGCCAGGGAGGCAAGTGCGAGAAAACAACAATTCAGAAATGATCGCTCAGAGGAATGCACTGTCTGTACATAAAGACCGTCGCTCTTGAGAGAATGACGAAAGTTTTGAAAATTTGAATCAAATATAAGTACACGAGTGGACAGTTAAGAGAATGGCGAATTCTCATGGATTTCAGAACTATTCATCGCTCCCACAAAATCAGTCAGTGTCATCATTTACGATACACAATTTCACGATGTAGGAAATTCGTGATGTTGCGCCCCTGAAAAATCAAATTATTCCTTGGAAAAATTTAACAATATACAGTAATCTTTCTACTATCCGGATGACCAATATCCGGTTACCTCACTGTTTGGACATCGTAGGCTGATGACTGAAACCCAAAATGCCCAAAAATTCGAAAAAATCCAGAAAAAATCCCCCCTTTTTTTTTTTTTTTTTACTGCGTCAATTTGAATTTCCTGCGCACACCAACCAGCTGTGTTTTCACGTCTCCTGCCTTTCTCTGGTCTCGTTTCCCGCTCAGCTGCCGGTTCATTGAAACGCCCTCGTCATGGCACCCGAAGTGCTTGTTTTTGTGGTGATTCCCTACCTCCTGCAGAGCTTGCTGCTGCTCTGCACCTTCATCGTGTGTGTGATGATGGCCATGCCACTTGAGAAGAGGAAGAGAGTGGTGATGACTCTGGAGAAGAAGCGGGAGACATTGGAGAAGGTGGAAGCCGAGTGGCCGACATCACAGATCCTACTTGAGACCTCCCTCGCTCTGCTTTGTTTTATATCAAGAGGTCCCGAGACAAACTACACCAGTACACGACTGATTTCGCTTCGAAAACCAGACGAAACGTGGAGAGGAAGATGATTTTTACTCCTAACTATCCAGACATTGACCGCTCCACGCTCATCTGGTATCGACAACAACATCCTGAACAACAAGCTGCTGGTGTGTTGGTACGTGGAACGAAGCTGAAAGCTGCTGCCGAGAAGTTCGGAAGGCTTCACGACACCCCAGACTTCAAGGCATCTGAAGGTTGGCTCTTCGCGTTCAAGTTACGGCATGGACTTACCAATCGTAAGGCCTATGGTGAAGCTCTGGATGCCAACGATGAGGGAATAGAAGAGTTTCAGCAGAAGGTGAAGGGCTTGCTTGACAGGAAGGGTCTCACTCTCGGTCAAGTCTGCAGTGCTGACGAAACTGGCCAATTCTATTGTTCAGTGCCCACAAACACTCTCACTGAGGAGACGGAGAAGCGTATACCTGGCCGCAAGCTCTCCAGGCAACGGGCGTCTGCTTTGTGCTGTGCCAATGCTAACGGCATGCACTGGCTCAAGCCCATTATTGTTGGACGTGCAAAGCAGCCTCGGTGCCTTCGTGGGTTAATGGATGTCCTTCCTGTCGTGTGGTATCATTCTCTGAAGGCTTGGTTCACAACCAACACTTTGTCAAGGAGGTCACACATTGTCAGACAGAGACACTGAAAATCCCACGCAACCAGGTAAAGGCCCTCTTGATTCTAGATAATGCACCTGCGCATCCGTCTGAGAAGGAGTTGGTGGCTGAAAATGGCCGCAGTAGGTGTCTGTTTTTGCCACCTAATACGACTGCTCTCATCCAACCAATGGACCAGGGAGTGATTGTGGCAGTGAAGAGGCTCTTTCGA
Organism: Birgus latro; assembly: GCA_018397915.1. Taxonomy (NCBI): domain Eukaryota; kingdom Metazoa; phylum Arthropoda; class Malacostraca; order Decapoda; family Coenobitidae; genus Birgus; species Birgus latro. Next base: position 8,752 of record JAGKTI010031072.1, read on the forward strand.
CGGAGGTTTTTAGACAAGGTGATGGTTGTCGACGAGGATGAGGATGATCGCAGGGAAGGACGAGACATGCGAGGATGTCAAACTGTCGAAAATCTTCGCCGCTACAACCTCAAGTCTGCTATCTACAACTGGGCCAGTGCATGGAAGGAAGTCTCTGTCAAGACTCTGGAAAATGGTTGGTCTCGTCTGCTTCATGGAAGTGACGTAGTGCACGATTTCCTAGGTTTTGAGGTGGATGATTTTCATGCAAGGCTTCGTGCGGGTGGAGACAATGTGGATGTCGATGAAGCGCGTGAGTGGTTGGATGACGACGAGGGCGATCCAGGGTATTGTATCATGTCTGATATCGAGATTGCATCTTCTGTTGCCGGTACGAGTACCCAGCAGGAAGATTCCGACGAGGACAGCGACAATAATGCGGACTCCTCACGGGTCATCTCTACTCCAGCCATCCCCAGCTGAGCGCACTCCGGGAACATGTGGAGTTCGTCCTTGACTACCTAGAACATCCGGACTGCAACAGGGAGATGGGGCCCTTGGGACTTGTGGAGGAAGTGCAAGCTTTCAGGCAGCGCATCATTAATCGTCAGAATCGTTGTTGCTTATGTCAATCAACCATTGACAGTTTTTTCAGGCCCATCATCTCTGCTGTGCTCAGCCCCCGCTCCACACCATTGCCTCACCAAGATAGGCCTTCTAGCTCCGAGCCACAGCCCAGCACATTGGGCACGGCGGAATCACCACTGGATGTGAGTTTGCAGCTGTCTTCAGAGTCCTCTGCAGTGGATAGCGTATCACCACGTCCCACCAAGGAGCCCCTAGGCCGCCTCCGTCAGCTCATCTCAGACTCTGACAGCAACTAAATTCTCCAGGACTCGTCACTAGACCACACGGGAATTTACAGTTACGTGAAGTGATGTACTATACAGTGCACTGAAGTGATGTGATGCAAGTTTTTCTTATTATGGGAAAGGAAACTTTGTGGGAAGTGCTGGTGAGTGCAAAGTGAAGCGGAAGTACCAAGGATTCTATGAATTCCTGCAGGTGCCTCAGGTGCACCTTCATACTGTCAGAGTCTGGGAGGATCGAGCGGGTTATACATCACGATGGCGGCATCATTCTCGTAAGTACCCTAACTTCATTAAAATTCCCTGTTTTGTTCTTCCCATATCATTAATCTCATGCATAGACTGTGTGAAAGATGATTTCCATAATGATTTTCATCTCTAACCTGTTTTCAGCATACTGTAAAGTGGTAAAAAATTCCCATAAATGTAAATCATAATTTCCTGCTTTCAGTTTATTTTTTCATGCATGGTTACCACTAGTATTAAAGTGCACAAGCTGTGGAAAAGGTGAATGCCATTGATTTTCATGTCCGGTACCTAAACTAAGCTGCCAACTCTGTGAACAGCTGTGCCTAACTTACCTCAGATTCATCCTTTTGGGGTTAAATTTAAATAAATTCATCCTTTGTGTTCATTATTTTAGTGCACCAGCTGTGAAAAAGGTGAATGCCACTGATTTTCATGTCTGGTACCTAAACTAAGCTGCCAACTCAGTGAACAGCTGTGCCTAACTTACCTCAAATTCATCCTTCTTGGGTTAAATTTAAATGAATTCATGGTTTGTGTTCATTATTTAACCAGCTGTGAAAAAGGTGAATGCCATTGATTTTCATGTCCAGTACCTAAACTAAGCTGCCAACTCAGTGAACAGCTGTGCCTAACTTACCTCAAATTCATCCCTTTTGGGTTAAATTTAAATGAATTCATGCTTTGTGTTCATTATTTTAGTGCACCAGCTGTGAAAAAGGTGAATGCCATTGATTTTCATGTCTGCTACCTAAACTAAGCACTCAGTGAACAGCTGTGCCTAACTTACCTCAAATTCATCCTTTTTGGGTTAAAATTAAATGAATTCATGCTTTGTGTTCATTATTTTAGTGCACAAGTTGTGAAATAGGTGAATGCCAGTGAATTTCATGTCAGGTACTTACTTTCAGCTTGCTGTATTCTGGTGAACACTTTTCCCATACCTAACTCTTATTGACAATTTTTCTGGTAACAATTTACATCATTTACTGTATTTGATGCTTTGTATCCCATACTTTATTGCATAAGATGTGAGAAAAGATGATTTTCATAGTGGCTGCCACATCCGATACTTACTTACACTAAGCTGGCAACTCAGTGAACACCTATGCCTTACTTAACTCAGATTCATCCTTTTGGGGTTAAAATTAAATGAATTCATGCTTTGTGTTCATGATTTTAGTGCATAGGAAGTGAGAAAGGGTGATTTTCATAGTTATTTCCATGTCCGATACTTACACTATGGTGGCAAGTTGTGAGTACCTATGCCTTACTCACCTCAATATCATCATTTTTTTTGTTAAAATTCAATTAACTCATGCTTTGTGTGCATTATTTATGTGAAAGGGGACTTAAATAAGTGCTATGCATGTCCAGTAGGGAGGTAGATAGGTGGTTTTCTGATTTTGGTTAGGTTAGGGTCATAAATGACCGGTGCGGAAGCTTCAGGGCCACTATCCGGACAAGACCACTTTCCAGTCATGCCTTTGGCTCTATTACGTCGGATAGTGGGAAGATTACTATATATATATACACCCTAGCTCAGTCACACAAGATTCACACTGTGGTGTGTGTACTATCCTGTTACAGGAGAAAGCACTGTCGCCTATGAGTGTAAAAACCTCGTATCTACGTTAAGAGAAGCAAGCTTGAGAGAAAAACTCCATGACGACGGTGAAAAATCCTGTACTCAGGTCAAACTGAGTGAAAGTTCGCTACATTTACATTGACAACTAATTGTTATGTAGTGTGGTGTGTGTGATACACGGTGTAGGTGTAACAGTTGTAGTGTAACTGTACCTACGTGTAAAGCAATAATGATACAAATTAATGCAATAATAAAGGCGACGGGGCAGAGGAGAAGAGGTGGCAGCGTGCGGCAGACATTCAGCTGACCCGCACATCAAAGCTGCTTCACCCACCAACTGTACCTGTGGAATGAGTCAAGGTGGAGCATCAATAGTGTGTGTGACAATTTGTATTAAATTACAATTACCATCCGCCCAGCAATCAATCCATATACAATAGAAAGTACACTTTAGCTGAAAATCAATTGACAGCAAGAGTTTGGTACATTTGAGGTCACCATTATTTTCTTAATACTTGCCCTTTATAACCTACACTTACGGCTAATAAAGGGCTCGTCGTCGGTGTCCGCGGTTGGGATCGCCGCGACTGCCCGTTCTTCATTGGTGTCCACGGTTGGGATCGCCATGACTGCTCACTTATAACTACACACTTATTGCTACAAAGGGCTCGTCGTCAGTGTCCGAGGTTGGGATCACCGCGACTGCCCGTTTGTCATCGGTGTCCACGGTTGGGATCGCTGTGACTGCGCACTTAGAACTAATAAAGGTAAGTCGAGAATCCCTATGCAAACTTG
>JAGKTI010031073.1:0-12228 GCA_018397915.1 Birgus latro
AATCATCAGCTACTGCAAGTCCACTGCTGAACAAAGGCCTTTCCCCATCCTCTCGACGAATTCTTTGAGTAAGCCAATTTCTGCCAGTTTTGCCTGCAGCAAACTGTTCTGTCTCATCTCTCCACCTCCTATCTGGCCTTTTTCTGCTATGTTTACAATTTCTTGGAGTCTGATCAGTCATCCTCTTGCTACAGCGGTTATCCCTTATTCTTGCTACTTGACCTATCCATCTCCGTTTCTGTTCTTTTATAACTTTTGTGTCAATGACTTCAGTTTGCTCTCTCACCTAAGTTGATCTTTTCCCGACACTGACCTTTCCATTGCTCTTTGAGAACGGATTAATTGAGTTTTCATCGATTTTGTCAGTTTTCGGGTCTCACAATTGTACGTCATAGCTGGAATTATACATTCGTTATAGTTTCCGTTTCTTTCTTATCGGCAAGCTACGTTTCATGATGTCTCTATGTTTACCGAAAGCTTTCCATCCAACTGTAATGCATTTTCTTATTTCGCTATCATGGTCTTTTGTTAATCATAGTATTTGCCCCAAGTAATTGGACTCCTCGACTTGTTCAGTCTTTGCTTATTCTGATGACGCTGTTTGGTGTATTTGGATTAAACATTTGCTTTACTTCGGTTCATCTTTAGTCCTGCTTTAAGACTTTCTCAATTTTGGTAATTTAACATTTTTGCAATATCCCTGTTGTTTCTGAAAATAGGACAATGTATCTGCAAATCTTAAATGGTTTAGCTTTAATCCATCAATGTTTACTCCTTTATTTTCCCGGTCTAGTTTTATGAAAATACTTCTTAGGCATGCTGTAAATTATTTTGGTGAAATTGTATCACCCTGACGCACACTCTTATCAGTCTTAATTTTGTCTGAGTCTTTATGTAATTCAATTGTGGCAGTTCACTCTTTATGTATCTTTTGAGCAGTTATTACAATGTTCTCATTTACTCCTTGTTCTCGCAATGAATTTATAATTGCTATGTGCTCCACAAAGCCGAAAGCCTCGTCGTGATGAACAAACCCTAAGTGCAGAAGTTTATTATATTTTCTAGTTTTCTCAATTAAGTGATTCATGTGTGAAGATGATCAGTAGTTGAATATTCGCTTCGGAATCCTCCCTGTTCACGAGGTTGAGTTTCATCCAAATTTGTTGTTATTAAGGACTTTAGTGAAGAGTTTGTAAATAACTGATAATAAGGTAGTTACTAAGAGCTTTGAGTTTTTTTTTTTTTTTTACTAAAATACCTGCTGCATTACACCATGTTTTGGGAGTTTTCTTCTTTTTAATACACTGAGTAAATAGGCAGGCGAACCTGTTTTGTACTTCTACTACTGCATCCAGCTGTAAATCAGCTACTATTCTATCTTCTCCTGGAGCTTTCCTTCTTTCCATATTTTTGAGAGAAATGTTTACTTTATTCTGTGTTACTTCAGGCATTTCACTTGTGTCAGCTGGAAAGTTAGCTATTGGTACTATTGTCTTTTATGCATAGAGCTATTTTTAAAATTCTTAAACTTTCTTCAACATCTTATATCGGCATTTAATGCCTTCACCGTTTTTGTCTTTCAGTGATATTATTTGTTGCTTTCCTAGTGCCATTTTATTTCAGACCTGTTTCTTACTTTTTCCCTTCATGATGGTTTCTTTGATCTGATCTATGTTTCCCTTTATTTTTTCTTCTCTCTGTCTCTTGTTGGTTTGATTCCACTCATTCTGTTTCATCTTTCCTTGTTTTTACTTTCATTTCCTTTTTTATTTTCATGAGCTCGAGTGTCTTTCCTGAACTTCTTTGCGTTGGTTGTATTAGGGTTCCCTATTACCTCCGCTGATTCTCTTAGCACTTTCGTTAGTCAGTCAGTCAACTTATCAGTGTAACACCTGCATTTACTTCGAGACTGAAATCTGTTCGTTATTTCTAACCGAAATGCTGAGTTGTTTTCCCTTATTTTTACAGGGAACATCTTTCTATTTTTAATCATCTTTTTTTTTCCCCACTTCTGAAATTGAATCTGGCTGTGCAACCCATCTCCCTATGGTGGGTTGCACCATATTTACTCTGTTGATAACCGAGACATATTTTATGGATTACTTATCTGCTATAATTAAGTCGATTTCATTCTTTGTTTCTCCATTTGGACTTCTGCAGGTCAATTTTCTCCCCTTCTTTTGTGAAAGAATGTGTTCATTATGCTCATATTACACTTTTCAGCATAATTTAACACCATTTTTCCTCTGCTTCATTCCTTTCTCCCGCTCTGAATTTTCCCATACATGCTTCTCCATGTTCTGATTTCCCAACTTTTACATGGCCTTGAGTATAGTATATGTGGTATTTTCTTCCATAATTTTGGAGATGTCGTTACAGAATGTTTCTGCTTCCTCATTTGAGCTTTAAGTAGTAGTAGTAGTAGTTGTTGTTGTTCCCTAGGCAGTCTGGCCGAACAGCGCCGAGTCCCTAAGGAAGGCCATGGCCGAGACCGGGCTTTCTCACAAAGCTCTCAAGAAGTGTATGTTCAGCTGTTTGCGTAGATGACTGTGTGCAATGCAGTCTTCCTTGATGTGCTTAATAGTATGGGGTGCTGTGTTACATCCTGGCAGAGTCATCCGGCCTCTTCTGATAACTTAAGAGGGCTGGATGATGCCCAATCTCAGCCTGGCCAGGTGGACCCTGTCCTCACGAGGGAGATAGCATTCAGAAGGATGGATATCAGGAGGCCGTGCATGCAGCTGTGTGTTGTCTTTGACTGAATGGAACGGCGAGTGATTTGAGTGTGAATATGCTTCTGAAAGGTGGTCTGAGGCAGGTGGGGGGGGGGAAGAGATGACAATAATTGTGTATGATATTGTGTGCCGGGTGTTGTTTTGATGTTACTTGGTGTGTGTGTGGATGTGCTGCCATGTAGTGTAGTGGATGTTGTGGGTTTGTGGAGGCTGCAGCGAGAATGTGGGTGCCTCTCAAGTCTAGATGATCCTTGACTATAAGGACTTTGGTTTCTTGGTGTAGTTGGTCTGTAGGTGAAGTAGCTGTGCAGCCTGTGATTATTTTTATGGCCTTGTTTTGTATGGTCTGAAGAGTGTTATAGTGTGTTTTAGTAAGGTTAGGAGACCAAGCAAAGCTGGCATAATTCATCATTGAACGTATATATTGTTTATATACTGTGATGGTGGATTCTTTGTTTCTGTTCATATGTTGTATGGGCAAGTGACCTCAAGGCACTGAGTCTAGGTATTAATTTATTTTTGATGTTTGTGATGTGTTGTTTAAATGGCATTGCTGTATTGTATGTTACACCAAGGATTGTGTGTGTGTGTGTGTGTGTGTGTGTGTGTGTGTGTGTGTGTGTGTGTGTTTGTTTGTGGTAGGGGAGTGTTGTTTATGGTGAGGTGTGGAATGTGACTATGTTCTGTTGTCCAGTTTGTGAGAAGGGTTACTGTAGATTTGGTTGGGGCTATTTTGAGCCAGTTTGTAGTGAACCATTCATGTAGTGTGTTGAGGTAAGGTTGGAGGATTTGTGCGGCAGTGTTTGCGTTTTGGTGTGTACGTGTAAGTGTTATGTCATCTGCATAGGAAGCTATGTGTATCTGTGGTGTGTGAGGTGTGGGTATGTCGTGCATGTATAGGTTAAAGAGTGTTGGGGGCAAAACAGATTCTTGGGGGATGCCATTTGTGAAGTTTTTGATGTTCGAAGACTTATTGGCAAAAGTTATCTGTGTACATCGGCCTGCTAAGTAGTTTGCCAGCCATCTTTTTGTGTTATTGTGCATGTTTGTGTTGAATATATATATATATTTTTGTGAGCTTGTGGCGGGGAAATTAAATAAAAAGCTTTACTAATGTCTAATGTGACAAGGAGTGTTCTGTGTGGTGGCACTGCTGAATTCATGCCATCAAAAACTCTCCGTGTAAGGTCTGTAAGAAGAGTGTTTGTGGAGTGGAGTGGCCTAAAACCATGTTGTGATGGGGCTAGCGGGATGTATGGTGTAACTAGTTGCAACACCAGTCTTTCAGTGACTTTGGAGGGGCTGGAGAGGAGTGTAATGGTGCGGTGTGAGGAAGGTAACGTAGGGTGTCTTTGTTGGTTTTGGGGATAGTAATGATAATGCCATGCTTCCAGATGTTGGGTATTATGTTGTGTGAGTAGCTGTAGTTTGATATGTTGGTGAGTGCTTCTATGCCTTGTGGTCCAAGGTGTTTAAGGTGTATGTTGCTTATGTTGTCTGGTCCCTAGGCTGATGAGTGCTTGAGGTTGCTGATGATGTGCTTCGTCTGGTTGTAAGTGAAAGGTGAGAGGTTTGGGTCTGTAGGGAACTGTTTCTTGCGTCGGATGCTACGTCGGTCGTCACGATGGGGGTTTAGATGGCTGACATGTGAAAAGTGGTTGATGAGTGTTTGCTTCTTGTTTGTTTGAAGGTATGGTGTCTGTTGTTGTGATGACAGCGTGTGATTGTGTAGTGTTGCTGTTGGAAAGTGTGATGCTGTTTAGTGTTTTGTAGAGTTTGCTGGTGTTTGTTTTGAGAAGTCAGTGCATATACTTCAGGGTGTATTTTTAACACAGTCTGTTTTCAGTCCATGCTGATCTGTCAGATACACTGCTTAATTTAACAATGTTGTCTGCCAGATTCCTGCTAATTTGAAATCCTATACTAGTAACTCTTTCACTTTGCCTTCCTCTGTGGTAAAGCATGTGGTTGCTGCCTTGGAGTTGAATTAATTACTCTTCTTTTCTGCGATCGCACTCAAAGTTACAATATACCAACTAATGATTACTAATTCACACATTAAGTTATCAAGTTTGTAATATTCTGTGATTTTTCTTACACTGTACATATAGATCTTCATGAGTTTCAGTTTGTTTAATATCCCGGTCTCTAACTTACTGAAACAGTGCCTACTCACTTTTGATGGCACACTCCCTCTAAGCACAGGAGGCAGTGCCGTTGGGGGTCAGCAGAAGATGATCCAGCCGGAATGCCCGTCAAATCACACGCAGTAGAATTCATGTTTGGCCACTCTCTCTCTCTCTCTCTATGTATATGTTAGAGAAACACACATTAAACGCTTGTGTACAAATATACTTATACGCTCCTCGACGGGGAATCGAACCCAGGACCTCTTAAATAGAAGTCAGGTACTGATACCATTACACCACGGCGTGATACAAGCAACGCCAACCTGTTTTTTTTTTTTTTTTTTAATGAAACCAGGGAAATCCATAATGGAAGTATATTTTTCAGTCACAGCACATCAGGATCATACCGCTGCCACACGCAACTTGGGCAGATGGCAGAGCAGTTTTAATCTATCCCAGACACAAAACGATCGTCTTAAGATGTTAGACAAACACATATTAACCTACCCAGTCCTGACTGCTTTTTTTACCCAGCCTACCCCCAGATCCCGACCGATTTTCGACTTTTCCTTTTTTGGCTCATACCTCCGCTTTTGGCGAGAAACATCGAAAATTCAAAGAGAAATCGCGCTCCTGAGCTTAAAAATGTTAATAAAGGTGTCATTCAACCTTAAGTTTTCCTTTTTTTTTTTTTTAGGGTACCTGGCTAAAGAAAACGAACTATGGAAGGGTTAAACCAATTCAAGCCACTTTAAATTACATATTTGTTTATTTATTTGATACGAATTTATGTGTAGTACCAGTATATAGGGGTTTTCACACGATAATGTAGGTGATAAAAGGATTGTTCACTCACACAAAACCCCAGTATATGGCACCTTCCTTTACGACGTTACCACCTCATCACTTATGTTTGTATCTACCCCTAGCTTCTTTGTTTCTTTGTCCTCCTTCTCAGGAATCACTTTCACCATGAAATTCATCATTGGAGAGACCGTGGGCAACATACCTTTACTGGCCAGGTTACTGCCAACAGGTGAATTGCCCAGTGTGGGGGGGAGGGGGATGTTTGTTACACCCTTTTGATGGTGGAAGGAAAGTCCTGGAGTAGCTATTTACGGCCTTTAATTGTGAAGCACGGGAACAGTAGCTGTCCATATCAGAGTTAGCCCTCAACTGTCTGTACATATGTTTCTAGTTGTTGGTCAAGCCTAGGAACGCTGATGACGTCTGCAGTTCTAGCGGGGGCACACATTGGGGAGGGGGGGCATATATACATATACATAATGGGGATGATACATACATATAACGGGAATGGTACAATACTCCCCCAGGTGGTTGAGATGGTGTCTCCTGACGCTAGAGAGGAGTTATATGAGGTGGTTCATATCCCTAAGGGAGGTGGAGGTTTGTACAAGTGGGGAGTATGATACAGGGGAAGGAGAGAGGGATTATGATACAGGGGATGGTAGGGAGTAAGTATGATACAGGGGTCGGAGGGAGGACATGGCCATGTCAAGGGGACGTAAGCTAGGGATATACAATGTTACAATGGAAGGTATGTTGATATAAGATACACTAGAAGGCATGTTGATATATGATAAAGAAGGAAGATTTAGGTTCTAATATCTGTATAAGTTCTGTAGATAACTCTTGTGATACAGGGTACACATGTCTCCATTTTTTTTTCTATGTTAGTTTCTATATGTCACACATTACAGTATCAGAGATATGGCAACATTTGCTGGTGGTATTTTTCTGTCCACAGTTTATGCAACTTATCAGGTGGCATTGGTAGTCACTGAATGCGAAAGCACTAAGGACGGGTAATTTCAATGTCTTGGGTAGGGTGTACTATGCCAGTAGCGATTGTGATTTCCTGTAGACTGTGTTCCATTTTCCAGACACAACAGTGCTCTGCACAGAGGACGAGGAGAAAACTTATGAAAGTGATGACCACAGAGGGAAACACAACGGTTGGATGAACCCAGGAACGGCTGAAGGCCAGAGAAAATTGATCCATAATGAAGTCACTTTCGTTGAGGAATGTTAGCATACGCATGTTGGGGGAGGTAAAGGTGTCGCCGCACAGCGAGCTGCGGCAACAGTTACACCCACACAGAAGAGGATGATAATGAGGACGCCGATAACGCCGACGACGTGGTTGACTCACCCATCATACAGCCACAACCAACCATATTACAACCACGTCATCCACAGTCAGTGGGGGATAAAGGATATCGGAAGACGTTGCGTGACAAATATCGTTACCTGCGGCACCTTGAAAAGATAGAAGAAGCCGCAGATCAGTGAATGGTGAATAATAGAAAGTGAATAGTGAATGAACTCGAGTAGCCTTGTACTGTCTACAGTAGATTAGCGAGCTGGGCGGGCACGACCCAGTGGCGTGATGGGTGCCCTATATCTATAGAATATACGCCTACTTCCGGCCTAGAGACACGAGGAGTTAGCGTTGTATAATGGACACTGTTTCAAAATGTTGTGGACCAGGCCCGACTGGGAACACCGAGAAGAGGTGAACGAAGGATATGTAGAGTATACGCCCACTTCCGGCCTCTGCCTGAGGGAGAGACAGAGGGCTGGGAGTCAGAATACGCTGAGTAGGCAGAGAGTCGAGACGGACCTGAGAGGAGCTTAGCTAGAAACCCGCCTAAAGCGCCCTACCACGACGAAGACTGGTGATGTCTTGGTACTCTACGGTAACAGTGAGTAGATATCCTTGTTACAGAACTTAGAGGAAAGTGGAACTGAGAGGAGATAAAGGAAAAGGAGAGGAAAGTGAAATACACTGTGAAGAATATTAAGAGTATGCGGTAGACTCGTGGTAGGGTGTAACAGGACGGGCCAGATAGTTGTTTGATTGTTAACTTGATTGCTCAATGGTGAAAGGAACAACGAGAGTATAAAGTTAAGTATTTTTATAGAGGAGTATTGAGTTGGGGCATACGACTGTGTTGAAGAGTGATACTAACTTTGTAGAAATGTATTGAAGTGAATTGAGGTGAAGTGATACTAGAATAAAGTGTTATAGAGATTGATGTGCTAGTAATAACAGTGTTGTAGTGAGATTATAGAGTGTTAAAGTATTGCTCTTGGTATTATGCTGGGTGTAAGAGAATATTACCCATAGTATTGCTTGTATGCAACCATATTACTCGTGGGTCTATTTTGGTAAGGGAGAGTATTGTTTTCAGTGACGAGTGATAATATTTGTGAGTTGTGACTTGTTTAATGGAACTTAGTGGTACTGTTGATTATCATTGTGAGGTGGCATGATTTAATAGCTTTATTGTGGAGTAAGAGCATAGAGTAATTATATAACTTGGGAGTTCATAGAGTGGACCAAATTAAGGTGTTATTTGGACTGGATGTATAAAGTGTACAGAATTTATAGATAAAGGAAAACGAGAAACTTAGTTTGAGTAACCCTAGAATCCCTTCCTCTTAATAGGGAAAGAAACGCTTCCACGTAACGCCGGCCTTAAATGAACTTGTGATTGTTGTAGTGTCGTGTCGGGTTTCCCACTTGCGCCTGTTCGGCGCTACCAAACCAAACTTAATTAAAGTAAAGAGTAGAGTAAGCAAGTGGGGCACGACAAAGGTAATGTGAGCAGATGGCATGTTGGAAGGCATGTCAGTTGGTTGGAAGATGTCATAGGAGTGTTTACGGACTGATTGGTGATAGCGAGTGGCGTAAGTTATGACTGACTCTGATTTGACGGTACAATAGTCCGGTGCTTTGTAGAGACCAGTAGCAGGTACGGAGTGGACCGAAGTACCAGGACACATGATGGTGACAGAGATGGGAACAGTAAAGAAGAAGTACTGGATGTGGTTGACGTGAGCATGGTGGACTGGGAGTACAGGAGCTGGAACAAAGGAACAGGCCGAGTATATGGAATGGTTACGAACTAAAGCAGACTCACAGGGTGCAGCGCTGCTAGGGAAGATAGCGAAAAGGTGGGCAGCACAGAGACGAGAGGTAGGGGTGAGGGAGGAACATTTCTGGAGGTCTGTGGTAAAAAGGAAGGCAACTGAAAGATGGTCATGTGAGAGGAGGAAATATTCTGAAGGAACAGAGACTTACAATAAGGAGTTGTTGTACTGGAAGGGGAAGGGAATGATGTGGAAAAGGTTGAAGGTGATGGCAGAACGTAGAGGGATATGGACGACAACGTATTTGGTGAGAAGAGTGACCTCGAGAACTGGATAGTAATATTCGAGAGGGGAGTACTGGGGATAAACTGAAAGTAGAGTGAGCCCATTCAAATACAGAGCGGAGAGCTGAGATAGGTACTAAGTCTGCAGTGACACGTCCATTAATAGTATCGACTAGGATACGAACCAAGGTAGTGACCGGAGAGAGTAGGGAGTCAATGGCCAGTTTGAGATTATCCATGTTGAGTTTGAGATAGAAGAACAGAAATAACGTTGAGATTTGAGAGGTGTTGTTTTAAGATGTCGGTGAAGTTGTTCAGAGTGTAAGTTACTTCATTTAGGTGGGCTGTAATCTTCTGTAACATAGTGTGTTGGACCTTGATGACTCGGCATTGAGATTCTAGGGCTGAAGCTAAATGAGCTAGGTCAGATTTGAAGCCAAACAGGTCACGGGCTGTATCGACGCCAAACAAGCCGCATAGAATCTCACCTCCGAGGTCAAAGAGACCTCGTTTCACACGAGAACGACCTACGGGTGGCTGAATGGAGAATGTGTCATAGAGCTCAGTGAATTTACCAGAAATGCATTGCAACTGCCCGGAGAGTGGGAGGAAAAGATGATATAAATACTGATTTGTGTTGTGTTTCCCCATGAGGGCTGTGAGGTGGGTCTTGATTTTGTGGAGCCGGTACACGTAGGCAGGCAGGACGATGGCTATGTCAGCCAGGGGCGCAAGATCGTAGTGTAGGGAGACTACGTCTTTGATGAGCATTACCTCACCTCCCGAGCCGACCAAGGCCCCGGGACGTACTCCACCATTGTCCTCACCGGACCCGGACCCTTGGAGGGTCAGCACTGCCAGCAGGTAGACCGCTAACATCATACCTAGAAGATTAGGTGAGAATTAATGGGAGAGTTCCTGGAGAGGTTGATGGGCGGAACGCAGTTTGGATCGATAATGAGTAGGGGTAGGTGAAGATGAAGGAGACTGATGGATAGGTGGAGATGGGGTAGATTGAGGGATTTGTAGAGCATAAGGGAGAGCAGTAGGTTGTGCAAGTGAGTCTTCCAACACTAGGCCTCGTGGTGCACGTTTTAGATCGTCACCATGGACCCACTTAGTGTCTGTAGTGGAGGGGTCTTTGATGTAGAACTTGTTTGCTTGTTTATTCAGTAGGCGATGGGGGCCGGTAAATTTGTCATCCAGTTTAGAGGTGCATGTATCGGAATGAGCAAAGACTAGATCACCGACGTTGCTAGTGATAGGAGAGGCAGATTTATGTTAGCATTGTATTATGTCCTCCTTAGATGAAGCGAGATTGGATGTTAGATACTGATGGATTGTTTGGCAGTTGGCCAATTATACTTTGACATAATCTTCCATGTTATAGATGGGGTCTGGCTTTGAGGATAACAGGGTGTATGGTAGGTGTTTGTCAAAACCAAGGAGGACAAAGAAGGGAGATTCGCCAATGGAAGCATTGATGGAGCTATTGATTGAGGATGTCACTTGGGGAATCCAGGCATCCCATGACGAACTATGGGAGCCTAGGTGTCTGAGGCACTCTGAGATTTTTCTATTGTGGCGCTCTACAAGGCCATTGGAAGCTGGATGGTTAGGCACGACATTGCATTTGTTAATTTTAAAGTGGTGACAGATCTCCTCCAGGAGGCTGTTGTTGAACTCAGTACAGTTGTCAGTGAGGATGGTATGTGGTGTACTGAACGGGCAAATTACGTGATCTACGAAGGCAAGTGCAACACTCTTCGCAGTCTTATCTGAGAGGGGGACGAGGACACCGTAGCGTGAGAAGTGGTTGACTGCTACAAACAAATACTCTGCACCTGATTCCGTAAGAGGGAGTTTTAGAAGATCGATGGACACTGTTTCCCATGGTCTTGACGGGATTGGATATTGTAAGAGCGGTGCAGGTAAGCCGGTGGAACATTTGTGGCGGTTGTACGAGATGCAAGAGTCACAGTGCGCATTGATATCGCGATGCATAGTTGGCCAATAGTACTCGAGACGTGCTTGGCGCAAGCATCGGTCTTTACCTGGATGGGATGCGTGAGGTGTATCATGAACAATGTGAAGGACCGCAGATATCAGGTCAGTAGGGACAACGAGTTGGTGTACTTCTCTGTTGGGCAAATCCTTCCCTGTAAGGAATGTTTTTCTGTACAAGAGACCATCTTTGAGTATGAACTCATCTAGTGGTACTGGTAGAGTAGGTAAGGTCGAGGCATCTGATTCGAGGAAATAAACTACCTGGGACCACATGGAATCTTTGCGCTGAGAGTTTTGAACATCCTCTGAGGTTAAGGTTGTGCTGTCAGTGGCCTTGGGCTGCAGGGACGTGACAGGTGCGGCTACATGACGTGAGAGAGCGTCGGCGACTACATTCGATTTTCCTGGGACATACTGAAAAGTGGGATTGAAGTCCTGGATGGTGATGGACCATCTAGCTAACCTACCAGTGAGGATGTGTCCCTTAAATAAATCACATAGAGGAAGGTGGTCTGTCTGGATATGCACTGGATAACCATATACTGTGTCTCTGAAATGTTTCAAGGACCAGACTACTGCCAAAGCTTCTAAATCGGTGACACTGTAATTACGTTCAGCGGTGGTAAGTGCGCGACTAGCATACGCTATTACACGCTTCCAGGATGTTTGATCTAGTTGCATTAGAACTGCACCAAGTCCTACACCTGAGGCGTCTGTGCATAGAAGAAAGGGTTTGGTATAATCAGGGAATGCTAAAATTGGGGCATTGACAAGAGCTGTCTTTAGTGCTTGGAAAGCCTGGGACTAAGGCTACATTCTTCCTTAGTAAGTGGGTTAGAGAAGCAGCGATCTTTGCATAGTCTTTAACCCCTTAACCGCAGGTCGTCACTTTCGTGATGGTCGGGTGCAATGGATCATACCGCAAGGCGTCACTTGAGTGACTCTGTGTTATTTTTAATTCCCCTGGGCTTTCAGGTGGTGACTTGTATCTTCTATCAGCACTGTCAATGTCCAACAATAGTCAGAGCTGCTAATATCATCAGTACTCCCATCCATTGTTGACAATTTAGCCATTTTCCCCCATTCTAGACTCCCCTCCCTACCTCCCCTCCATTACCCTCTCGTGACGTCTGCTCAGCCGCTCTGCGCTAAGTAAATCTTCCCCCGATTTTTCCA
>JAGKTI010031075.1:0-11290 GCA_018397915.1 Birgus latro
GTGTGTGTGTGTGTGTGTGTGTGTGTGTGTGTGTGTGTGTGTGTGTGAATCCGAGGCCAAACAGGTATGTCCCCCAGGTGTCACGGTTCTGTGTGAGAATGAGGACGGAATCATGTGTTCTTAGGAGTACTTCAGTCCCACACAAAACCTGATTAATTATCCACTGAATCTTTCTTGTCACTTATTTTTCCTTTCACAACACGGGGTGCTCACAATAATAGATGCTCACAGTAACAGACTCAATAACAGATGCTCACAGTAGCAGACTAACTGATCTCTGACTAAACGCTGGCAACACACGCAGCACCTGTAACACCTGCCCTATAGCCCTATGACAGTGGACACCTGGTATACCATACGTGTCAGAACACTTGCGTTACCATTCACGGCATCTGTATTATCTCCGAACACTCCCCTCCCCTCACCCCCATCTCCACCTCACCCCACCCATCTCTCACTGCACACTTGCCCTTCTCACCCCCACCCTCGCTCCCTTACCTATAAACACCCCCTCCCTTCATCCCCATCCCACCTCACCCCACACCTACCCCTTCCCTCACCCCCATCCTCGCTCCCCTAATTTCGAACGTTCCCTCCCTTCACCCCCATCCTCACCCCAACCCATACCTTACCTCACCCCACTCGTCAAATCCCATAAACCTCCCTCTCCTCTTATTTAAAACTGAAGTGTTTGGAGGCTATTTAAATGAAGGCACACATACATAAAAACAATCATATATGCAATTTTGGCTTAAAATCTTTTATAACAAGGCCCCTGCCCCCTTCCCCCACATCACACCATACCCCCCTCTTCATCTCTCTAATCCCGCACAACACTCTGCTCCCCCCTCTCTCACTCTCACCGTGGCCCCAAACACTCACATCCCTTCCCTCACCTCCACCCCTCTCACCCCACACCACATCCCCCATCCCTCTTACCCCACAACACATACCTGCCTTTCTCACCCCCAATCCTATATCCAGTACCACCCCCTCCACTCTACCCCACGGAAATATTTGAGCAACACAAACGTTCACTTTCACTCATAAAGTATTGCTGGTCTGAAGATTGTGTGTAATTTAAACAATGTTCTATTATTTCCAAACGGTGAAAGAGCTGTAGCAATCCTTTTACATTTATTATTATTATTATTATCATGAAAGAGGATTTCTTTTTACTGTATTTAGCAAGGAGGGTGGAAATAGGTAAAAGTAGTTGTCAGATCAAGAGCAATGCACATATAATGATAGACTATAATGAAACTACTCCATTTACTGTGTGCATGTAGGTAAACTTTACGCTGAAATAATAGTGGCACTTGATAAGACCCCGTTGGATAGCATTTATTGTCCATATAAGGCCTATATATTAAGATTAACTATGTGTAATTCTAAGACATCTTTAAACCAAACCTTATCCTAGCTCCAACATCCCCACTCCCACCCCAGCCCTACGTTACCCCTTCATTCCCTCACCTTCACACTAATCAGTCTTTCACCCTAACATCGAAAAAGTTACGAATACCAACAGTTCCTAAGCTGGGTCACTAGGGATTCATTCAGACACACAAAGCTTCCCTAAAACAAATCCTGTGCATGATATGTTAGATCACAGGCATTCTGATATGTAAAAAAGGAGGGACTGACGATGGGAGTCTGCAAAACTTCTTCCTTCCAAAGCAGGTTGAAAAAATAAGTCATTATAAGACGCCCGAGCACACTGCTTTTACTGCATATATTCAAAAGACTGGTTGTTACAGACAGAGGGAAAGGCAGAGCAAGACTCTTCCAGAATTAGTCAGTTTTGTATGTGAATACCTAACTCCTCAGAGAGTTGGACTGAAAAGAGGTGATTGTATGTGCAGCCAGATGGGTGCTGCGTGCCCTCCACAACTGGGAAGGCATGCTTGCAGAGATTTCAGAGGAGCACTTTCCAGCGCTATGGCAATAGCAGAAGGGCAGCAACGCAACACTACTCTGAAGTGCTGTGTATTGGTAGCCTTCCTCCCACCCATCCACCCCCACCCCCCCGACACACACTTGTATTCCACATGGGCAAGAATGGTCGGTATGGACAACGTCAGTTACAGTGCAGGATTACAGTAAGCTTGGAGTTTGTTCAACATACTGAACCCCTATGAAAATGATTCCCACAAGTGGTGTGATAACTGAAATACAAGAGATTAAGGTAACTGTGCAACTGCTTGAGGGTGGGGAGCCGTGACTTTTCCATGAAACAAGCTACATGAAAGCAAACGTCTAGCAAGCAGTAAAGGTACAAGTAGACCTAATATGGCCGTACTTCTACGTCATCAGTGTGATACATCTTCACTGTGGACCTGCTGTAGAGCCTCACAAAGGATCTGCTGTAGAACCTAACCGAGGACCTGGTGCGGAGCCTCACTTCTACAGTCTCACTGAAGACCAGTTGAGCATCCCTCTGAGATCTTGCAGCTTTAGCTTTAGGGTCTGTTGTAAAGCAACATACTGAAGATCAGTAGGAGCACTGCATTCATTTACCAGCTGCAACTATCAAATTAACAGTGATAGCTGGGTGTGAAGTACGCTCTCGCATGAAGAAGCAAGTTCAGTCACACTAGTTGTGAAACCACACTCAGAGCTTAATTTTTGTAGAATTTGCTGATATCTCCATAACTGAGCCTCCCTCAGTGTCCGGCTGTAGGGCGTACTGATTATGTTCAAGCTGAAGATCCTCGCTGGAAGAGATTATCGATGAAGCTGCTTTCAGATTTTTCTGTGATTATACTTCAGGTGACCTACATTTACCATACTTCGGCTATGTGACTGCACCAATAAAGTGCTTCTTGTTCGTGAAAGTTGATTTTTTTTTTTTTTTTTACATATTAGCTTTTTAAAGGTTAAAGATCATTTCATTCAGCGAGGAATAGTGAGTCTTGACTAATCCTTTAGCATCTAAATCTGCCATAAATACAGTAGTAATGATGTAAACTTTAGCCTCATGAAGTAAATGTGTAACAATATGTAACTGTCTAAACGTCATTATATAAGAAACGGTGAGTAAACTTGACCTCCCGCGTGCGAGACTGGCCTAGCGGAATCCTGACGCCATATTAGACGTTTGTTATTGTTATGGTTGTAGGGAGGTTCGACGTTGTGCTCCAGTATTTTAGAAAAGATTAATCCAGTGTATGGCAGCCGTACATTTTGCACTACAGTAGTGAGGTAAGCGATGAATTACGCACCGCAGAGTGTTTTAAATCACAAAATTGTGTATGGTTGTGTACTGGATCTTTAAGTGGATCTTTAAATGGTCCCATTAAATGCCCTGTATGTTTTGTTTACAGTTCCTCTTGTTCTGATGCTTATGCGCGCATGAGAATTAAATAGCCAAGCCCACTAACGAAGCCTCACATTGTACAGTATATTACTGTATATGTTCAGCACATTGTTCAGTCTCACGCCCAACCTGTAACATCAGGCCCTTCACCCTTTCCCTCCTGAAGAGTTGAGAGGGGAATGATCCTGAAGAACATTGTCCATATAGGTAAAATTAGGTTAGGATGGGTTAGGTAAGGTATCAGCTAGTTTCATTTAGAAAAGAGCAGTACTGTACAGAGCCTAACCTAATTAGATGAATATTTTAGCTAACCTAACCCTACCCTATTTAAGCTGTAGGGGCGGCAGTGTTGTTCCGAGTACTTTTTCGTTAAAAAAACCATTTTCAGTAGCCAATAAGGAGTGTCAGTGAAGGAGATTACAATGTTGGTAATGTTGTTCAGCTGTATGGCCAGTGATTTCCAATATTGTCCAGAATTTTATCAGGAAACTTCATGGAAATTGTACCATACTTAACAGATACAGTTTAAAAATGCATTTTAAAGCTTTTTTTTTTTTTTAAATGCTTTACCATATACATGATCCCTATTGAGGAGGGCAAGCTACAATATAAACTGATTATTATGGAGAAAGATTTGGCAGTGAAAATGCAGGAGAGTTCCCATAAAATTGTATTTTTTCCTGCAATAAACTATAACCTATTACTGTATTTTAGTAATAATTTTTAAAACTTGTGGAGAAGAATAATTTTTAGTTTTACTAATACTGTAGTTTAGGATAAGTAATATGATAATGGTTTACATCTTGGGAAATGTTATTCCCGCTGTTGGACAAATTCTGCTTTAGTTTATGTCAAGGATAAAGGATGGCACCCAAATTCTATGGAAATAATGATACCAAGGTTATGAGTGAATATTGTTGCTTTCATGGTTAGGTTAGGGCCTACTAGGTGTAAAATTAGTGAGCAACTGTAATTGTCAATACCAGTATTATGCATTTCTTCTCCTTCTTAAACATGTACTTTGGTAATTAGGTTATATTTTAAGAAGAAAAAAAATCCATATTGTATAAGCACAGGCCATGTGAGTGGGAACTTACTGAGATATTCTTCCAGCAATTTTCATACAGTTAAAAGGAAAAACAATAGTATTTGAGACAACTCAGGTACTTAATTTTTATTTTAGACTTGGAAAAGTGAGCAGACAAGCAAATATACCTGGTATCTGTGTTAGGAAAATATTGGTAACTGGTAGGTTGTAGGAAACCATCAGGATGCCTGAGGCATTGTGCTTACTGACAGTCTTAATGAGTGGAATCAGATATACTGAATTAAAGAAAAGGAAGTAAACCAAGCAGATCCATCACCTGTAGGCAAGCAACCGTTCCTTGTAATAAAGTGCCTCGTCATGGTGAGGCATGGGGAAGAATACGGTGTGTTTCCGGGATAGACACTGCATTTGCATCTCCACCCAGTTAACGGGGACACAGTAATAGGTTCCACATCACTCAGTTATTTGGTTACAGTTTGTGGCTACCATCCAGCATTATCAGAGATTGCCAGGTTTGTAGGAAATCATTAGGCTTGTCACTGAGTGTAGAGCCACTTGAAGTGGAAAGAAGAGTACCATAATAAAAGTGACAGGATGGATGGGAGAAAGAGGGAGAAAGGAAAGCAGACACTGAAAAAGAATGGTGAATATATAAACCATGAAATTGCATGGTGATCAGCAGTGATTAAGTTTCCCAAAGTTGGGGATCAAGATTGTGAGGAGAAACTTCGTTAAGACTTTAAAATGCTCATCCAGATGCTGTAGTGCTAGGCTGTTTGTGTAAGCTCTTCTTGAAGTTTGTAAAAAGATGTCATAAATCATTGCAAAGCAGAACTTGACCATTAGCATCTGAGGGTTTTAAAAAATATGAATCCCTTCAGTCTGATGACATTTTTCATCCTGTTATTGACTGTTACTGTACTGTGAGGCCTCGTTATATGGACTAATTGGGGGAAAAGACTGATGGTACATCTGAAAGTTTGTTACAGTAGCTTATATAAAATGTTCAAATAGGTACCCACTATTCCAGACCTAGGGTTGATAAACATGAAAAATGGTCTGCGAGGCACCCCACATAGGACAGGTTATAAGAAATAATTATTGTTTGGGTTTGGCCTATATTCCTTGATACTGTATAGAATAGATCATAAGCAATACATACTCGGTAAGTAATGTTGACCTTCTTTTCTGTGATGATAACGAAAATGAGAAGAAGTACAGGGCCTGAGTTTGGTAGCTATTTAACGAATCTGGCCAGTAGGCCACTGGACCTTGGTTTGGTATATACTGGGTAACAAAAGTTGTCCGGTAAGGTCGAGGGGCCTGTTGTATCTGAAGTTCAGTATAAACGGGTCCATTAAAATAAGTCTCACTATACTTCCAGAGGCCTTGATTGGGGTTAGACATGTGCCCATGTATTGAAATTGGTACTGGAGATTATAGCTACCAAACTCCTCCTTGTCAAAAGTTTCTCCTAAAACTAAACAGTATAATGTCTTCTGGAAGTAGCAGTACTAAAAAAAAAAAAAAAAAGTAAATTTATTGATGGGGTCATAGTTAGTACAGCATTAGACTTGTTAGTGTTCCCTGTGGTCGATGCATGAGTTATTTTTGTTTTTCATTTTTTTTTTGTTTTTAAGTGAAATCCTCATAATGTCTTTGTTTTTGTGGGTGAATATATAGTGTACAGTACAGTATTGCTTTTGGTCTGTAGTGAGGAATGGGGCACTGTTTGCAGGTGGTAGTCTGAAGCCTGCATTGTCTTCAGACACAGCATTAGCCATTTGTGATGAGGTAACCCAAGTGGTATGGAGTTTGTGACAAATGATAGGTTCACAAATACCTCCCACTGGTGATTGGAACATGTGAGTTACGTATTCAGGTGATGACTTTGGTGACACTTGCTGGTGGGAGGTGGACTGTTTGGAGCAGGGTATAACAAAATTACAAAAACCACTCCCAGAGTCTGTGTTGTTTGTAAGTGTGATTTGCCTTTCTCAACAAGGAACCCTTTGTTCCTGACCAGAGCCTAGGTGAGGTCAGCTGGCACAGTACAGGCAGGTGCCATTGTTGAGATGGGTATGTTAATGGAGGACTGCTCTGATAGCAAAAACTTGTATAATGGAGTGAAAAATAGGATAGCGAAAACTCGTGTAATGGGGTACGGTACATAACTTTTGGGGGAAAATAAGGCTAGATTAACTGAGCCTGATGGCAACATTAAATCTTCATGCACCTGTCACTGAATTTGGGTCTAAATTGTCCATTCTCATATCATCGTTTTCTTGTGTAGCTGATGCTTCTATAACAGGACCTGCCTTTACATTATTGAGCCATGAGTGATGCTTGTCCAGTTATTTAAATGATTTAAGAGCTTGATCTTATTCTGCATTACAGTTAACCAGTTAGAAGAGACAGACGATATATTCGATAGTTCCTATATAGTGGACATTTGGTAGGATCGGTTATATCGAACCCAGGTTCGTATTGTATTGTATCATTTGTAAAGGTTCCAACTTGCTTGCATGAGTCAGTATACATTAAATCTTGTTCGGTGGATACCTAATGGAATTATGGGTGTTCACAGTGGTATTTCAGTTCAATGGGGGTTTATACTATATACCTTGATAATATATAGATAAGTATTATAAAGGATGGATGATGTTATACAGGGTATTTTTCTCTGTGCTAAGTGATATTTGTGTGCAGGAATGAGTTATGAGTGTAATGCTGTACAGTAATGAGCTGTGGGCAGTAAAGAAAGAGGATATTCTTAGGTTTAAATGTACAGAAATGTCCATCCATCCATCCATGACAAGTATTAAATGGATGCATAGTGCGTCTTTTAATGTGAGGCCTTGGAAGACTAGGATTGTGATTGAAGTATGAGACTGGAATGTATTGATGTGATGAGGAGGGGTAGCTTGAGATGGTATGGACATGGTGAGAGGATGGAGGATGAAATTGGGTGTGGAAGGTGAGATGTGTGAATGCTGGGGGTAGGATTGAGAGAGGCAGACCAAAAACGACCTGGGATAAGGTCATGGAGTGTGACCCCAGAGCTAGGTGATTGAATAGGGAGGCAGTCAGAGATCAGGCTGCATGGAGAGGCACCATCAGGTGACCAAGGCCAATGCATGCAAGCATGTTTTAGCCTTTGATAAGAAACAGTAAAACAGAGAAAACAACAAAAATTACTCTTTAATTACCTTTTGTTTAGTCTGGCTGCCATGTCCTCTTGCTATATCGACTTGATTCATTATACAGCATAGTTGTTTGATAAGGCCAAGGTGGATATTATAGTTGAAGTTCAGTATCGAGGGTTTCCTTTTGTTGAATGAGTCGGTAATAATGTGTTCATTGGTGGTAAAACCAGGTCTCCAAGAGTTGACCCTTTTGGGGGGCTACTTGTTGCCAACTCAAGTCCGAAAAAAAAAAACTTCATAACCATGTAAAACAACACATACTGCTACTATAAACCATCGTAGATAAATTTTGAAGTGTAAAAAACTGTTATCGTCAACATATTGTAACACTTACCTGTCACTGCTTTTTTCGTAATTATCACTCAGTTGTTGCATTAGGGTTCCATTTTTTTTTTTTTCCCACAAATACAATCTAATGCACAAATCCATTTTACCATGTCCTAACCTTTGGAAAGGAACAGATATATGATAATCCACCACATGAGGTTGACGATGGTGGTCATGTTGGTTTACTATCAACAATGTTATTCTGTGGGCATGTTTTATATGACACTACATATTTGTCAGTTAACCTGACTCCAGAACTGGAACTACATCAAGTATCATTCACCAGGAAAATGCACAAATCCTACTGTATTAGGCCTACTTATGGATTTCTCCAGCACCATTATCACAGTGTATTGTCCATATTGCACTGTACGGCTTAAAACATTCAAGCTACTGCAGTTTTCATTGACTGGGATCATTGTCAGTTAATAATGTATGCTATACTTACTATACTTAGGGAGTAAGCTAACTTGGGAATGCAATTTCATTTGATATTTTATTGTGATAAATCAAATTATATTAGTAATGGTGTTAACAAAGGCTGACAGAAGCATCTGACAGTGGCTCAGGATGCTAACATTTTATGTCTGGACCAGTATTTCTTTTTTAGGAGTTAATTTTATATGGAGATGATCACAAGTAAGGTAATTATTTACTGCAAAGTCTGGGGGGGCTAGGTTTATGATGGAAGAGTTAAGAGGTAGGATGGGACTAGACTGTATTGGTGTTGTGGTGAGAAGAGGTACCATAGATTGAGATGGTTTGGGCATGTGGAGTGGATGGTAGATAATTAGGTGCAGAAAGTGAGCAGTGTTAACATTAGTGGTAAGGTTGCGAGAGGTAGGCCGTAAAAGACCTGGGATGATGTGACATAAGGGATAAGGTACTGAATAAGGAAGCTGCCAGAGATCGAGCAGCATGGAGAGCTGCCATTAGGTGACCAAGGCTGACACTTGCAAGCATGTTGGAGCCTTTAAAAACAAAACAAAATGAATGACCGGGGTATGTCTTGTACTGTATATATTTTTTTTTTTTTGCTAATACTAAATGATTTTTTAGGGTAGGGAAAATATAGGAAGGAATAGAGAGTTGTATGGTACTGTACTTTTTGGTTGATTTAGAGAAGGCTAATGACAGGGCCCAGTGATTTGGTGAAGTGGGCAATGAGAAACTTTGGGATTGAGGAGTGGTTGGTTTGAGTGGCTATGGTCATGTATGAAGGTGTTAGCACCCAGGCTTGAGCAAATGGAGGTTTGAGTGATGAATTTTCCTTGAATGTTATTGGGCATCAGCAACCAGTTAAACTCATTATTGTGTGTTATGGTGTTTGAAACTCTCTCACATGACTTCAGAACTTGATTCGCACCTGTGGGAGGTGTTGTATGTTGATCACTTGGTGTTGATTGCAGAGAATGTGAAAGTGGTAGAGAAAATATAGAAGGGTTTGAGAGTAAATGTGAATAAATCAAAAGTGATGCTATCATGGGCATATTTTTTTTTTTTTTTTTTTTTTTTTTGCAAGGAAGAAGGAACCAAAGGCCACGGGCCTGCTTACTGTTCCTTCCAAGAAAAAGCAAAAACAGTACAAAAGAAAGCCATGTGCAGTGTACCGCAACATTGTGGGAAGTAGCTCCTCTTTGTACTATGTTTGTAATATGTGGATTATGAGAGATGTTGTGGTATTAGATGTAGGCTGCAAAATATAGTAATGCTGATTTTTGAGTGTGTGGTATGTAAAGTAGAACATACAGAAGGAGAGAAGCAGGAAAGGATTAATCTTGTTGGAGAGTCTCTTGAGTGTGTGGAGGAATTTTGTTATTTGGGGGACATCTTGTGTGCTGGAAGTGGCACTGGAGCTAGCTCAGTAGCACGGGTAAAGAGCGGTTGGAAGTTCAAGGAGTAGCTGCCCTTCCTGGCATTGAAAGGGCTTATCCTCTGTGTTTAGGTGTTCTTTCATACAGCATGTGCGAGGAGTGTAATGCAGTCCTTTATTGAGATTTGGGCAGCAAATGAGTAGGATATTCATAGGCTTGTATGTAGAGAAATGAGAATGATCAGATGGATGTGCAGTGCAGCTTTGAATGACAGCTGGGGATGTCAGGATTGCATATGAAGAGTTGTAGTATAATGGGAAAGGGTACATTGAGATGGTTTGGGCATGGGAGAATATGGGTGTGGAGGATGAGAGGTGTGAATGTTGAAGGTAGAGTTGTGGCAGTCAGACCAAAAAGGACTTGGGATGTGGTCATACAGTGTGACCTCACGAGTAAGGGACTGAATAGAGAGGTTGCTAGAGATCAAACATTGTGGAGAGCTGCCATGAGGTGACCTAGGCTGATGCATGCAAGCGTGTTGGAGCCATTATAAGTGAAAATGAAACGATGATGGTCAAGTAAGTAGAGGGATGGTCTGCCCTCGTAATGAACAAGAGTTTGATGGCCACCTGAGGCAGGGAACTGTTTAAGGATTAAAATTTCATTAAAACAGACCTAACTGATCTACCACAAGACCCACTATCATGTAACCCCCGCTGGTATGAAGTGGTGACATAGAGGCCAAACGGAATGTTGAAGGATTGTTGGGTATCAAGAACAAGCACCTAAGCTAATGTCCAGAGTTGGGTGCATAAAAAAGAATGTTTAGGTGGATGCTCCTGTGCTTTAGGGGTTAGAAACCGTCCAAGTAAGTCTTTCAACCTGGGTTACACTGTTAACTAGAATTCAGTGTTCGTTTTTCATAGTATACTATTAAGTAAACGTTTTCTGTAACAGTATCATGAAATGAAAACCAAAGAAAATGTGTGGGAAGGAAGGATAACTTGTTTGTCTTTGATTTTGTGTGTGTGTGTGTGTTTTTGCAGGTTAGAGATACTTTTTATTAATCCCTTCATTACGATGCCTACTTACATCTGTTCCCGCAGTTGTTTGGCCATGTATAGGGAATGGAGAATGCGAAATAACTAGAAGAGTGTAGGCTGTGTGGACTGCAGGAAATGGAGAAGGGAGGAGAGAGACCGAGGATGAGATGGGAGGGTGGGGTGGAGACGTAAAGTGAGGGGTGAATGAGTTGGATAAGGGACAACAATTCTTTTGTGGCCACCCCATCGTGATAATGATGATGGTGGTGGTAATGATGGTGATGCTGTTGCTGCTGGTTTCGGGACGTAGGTAAAGATGCTATGACCTGGAACCATACCTAACCACCACTATCGCACCATCACTTTCCAAATATAAGTCCTATCCCAATGTTCCGGGTAGCAATCCATCACCTCTTAAATCTCTGGTCTCCTCCTCCCCTTTTAACACCACTCCAGTTCCTGATATTTAAGTTTTGTTATTCTCTCTCTCTCTCTCTCTCTCTCTCTCTCTCTCTCTCTCTCTCTCTCTCTCT
>JAGKTI010031076.1:0-12227 GCA_018397915.1 Birgus latro
ATGGAATGAAATGGATCTGGACAGCCTGTGGAATACATATAGGGATTGCTTAGTTAGCAATGCTAAAGCGGTATGTGGTGCAGTAAGCGTAACAACAAAGAAGAAAGTTACGGCATGGTGGGATGATGAGGTTAAGAGAGCAGTAGAGGAAAAGTGGAAGAAGTGGCTAGAGTGGTTGCAGGACAGGGGTTCAGGTGAAATAAGAACTGAAAATTGAGAGCAAGGAGCACGTACAGAGACTGGTGAAGAGGAAAAAGAAGGGGGTAAATGATGATCTAGGAAGAAAAATGAATGCAAACTACTTTGAAAATAGGAAGTTATTCTGGAAAGAGGTGCGAAAAAAATAGAAAAGAAAGCAGAGAGAAATGTGATGGTGTGAAGGATGTAGGTGGTAGATTATTAACCCATGGGGATGAAGTAAGGACCAGATGGAAAGCATATTTTGAAAGCCTGATGAATGGGAATAGAGACAGGGGAACGGCTGTAAACATGATTGGTTTTGGGGGTATGAAGAAAAGGAATGCAGTGCCAGGAGACGTGACACTTGCACAAGTGCTGTGATGCGGCTAATAAAAGGGAAAGCAGCTGGGGTTGATGAGGTGTATGCAGAGATGATTAATTGTAATGGAAAGAGTGGAATGAAGTTCTTGTTGGAGATGTGTAAGAAGGCATGAATGAGTGAAACTGTGCCAGCAGAGTGGAAAAAGGCTGTGATTGTACCCCTGTACAAAAATAAAGAGTGAAGTGAGTGCAAGACTTATCGTGGCATAAGTTGATTGAGTGTGGTAGGGAAGGTATATGGAAGAATTATTACAGGGAAAGTAAGAGACAGACCAGAAGTCCCAGTGAGTGATGAACTGGGTGGTTTTAGGAGTGGTGGAGGATGTGTGGATCAAATATTTGCAGTGAGACAGCAGAGAAGGCTTGTGAGAAGGACCATATGGTATTTATGACATTCATGGATCTGGAAAAAGCATATGACAAAGTGGACAAAGAAGGATTGTGAGAAGGACCATAAGGTATTTATGACATTCATGGATCTGGAAAAAGCATACAACAAAGTGGACAGAGAAGGATTGTGAAAAGTTTTGCACATGTATGGTGTAGATGGTAAGCTGCTAGGTGCTGTCAAGAGTTTTTATGATGGTAGTAAAGCATGTGTAAGGGTTAATGGGCATATAAGTGAATGGCTCACGATCGTTGTGGGTGTGCAACAAGGCTGTGTGAGGTCCCCATGGTTGTTCAATATATATATGGATGGGGTAATGAGAGAAGTAAAAATACGAGTAATGGAAATGGGGATGGCGCTGGTAACAAATGGTGATGGATGGAATATCTCAAATTTGTGTTATGCTGGTGATGCAATACTACTTGCAAATACCGGACTAGAGCTTGGTAGGCTAGTGCAGAGTTTTGTAGATGTCTGTGAGTGTTGTGCCTTGAGAGTAGATATAGAAAAGAGTAAACTGATGGTTACTGAGAAGGTGACGCTCAGTGTGATGTTACAGTGAATGGAGAGAGACTGAAACTGGTGAGAGAGTTTAAATACCTGGGTACAGTGATAGAAAATAGAAGAAAATGTGCAAAAGAAGTGAAAATACAATGACAGAATGAAGGAAAGTAGTTTGTGCTATGAAGGTCTTGATAAGAAACAGAGGCTTGAGTGCTGCAGAAGCATGAGGCTTACATGAAGGAGTGTTAGTGCCAACTTTAACATATGGATGTGAGACTATGGTGTGGCATGAAAATGAAAAGTCAAGAGTAACAGCAGTGGAGATGGGACTGCTGAGGAATGTATGTGGAATACAGAGGGTGGATAGGATTCGAAGTAATGTCATTCATGAAAGATGTGGAGTGAGGAAGTCTGTGGACACCAGAATCGAAGAGAGTGTACTGAGATGGTATGGTCATGTGGAGAGAATGAATAACAAGTGGTGAAAAAGGTATATCTGAGCGAATTTGAAGGAGGGAGGAGACGAGGTAGGCCAAGGAGAAGGTGGATACGGTGGATGAGTGTGTGAGGAAGAGAGGTTTGGAAGTCGGTGAGGCTAGGGAACTGACAAGAAATCGAACTGGGTGGATGAATGTTGTGAGGAAAAGTGCATGATCAGGGATTTGGCACCCCTTTTTGGCAGTGTCTGGACTGACTCTATCGGATACGTTTATGTGAAGCTACAGAACAAAGTGAATGTTTTTGGCGTATCGGACAGAGCCAGGATTCCAGGGGCTTGAATGGTGAGTGAATGGAAGCATGGCCCATTGGATTGGGCAAATTTGGGCTGTCTGGACATTGCTACTCCTCACCCTGCCCTAGGGTGGGAAAGGAAGTCTGGATGATGATGATGATGATGATATATATATGTGAATAGATATATTTATATTTTTACTAGCTGAAATGACCAGTTATGTAGGTACCACAATGAGAATGAAACAAATGTGCACTGAAAATACTTATTTACTTAAAATTCAACAGTTTCTGTCATATTTCACACTTTTTGGTACCCCGCAAAAAACACCAAAATTAAACTACAGTTCTTAAGGAGAAAATTATTTTGCCTGGTGCCCTTCAAGTTTCACTAATTTTTGCCTTATTCTTCCCACATTTGTACCATCCTCTGAAATAATCTAATATAACACTAAACCAAAAAGGGTAAAATAGACAGAGCAAGATGACTGTAGAAGAAAACACCTGAAAAATGATATGATGATGCTGAAGAGTCAGTAAGCTATAGGACAGCAAAGTCACATAATGTCACCATAGTTGTAATGGAAGCCTGTCTTTTTCTTGTCTTTTTTCTCACATACACACTGCTGTATTCATTTGTACACATTGCTGTATTCATTTGTACACACTGCTGTATTCATCTGTACTAATCCACTTCATTTTTCTTTTTTACAAAACCAGAAATAATGCAAATAACACACTGCTTATAAATGAATAAATGGTGAGTGGATTCGTCCCTCACTGAATCTGACGCACAGTGTATGAAGAAAATGAGTGACCTTATACAACCAAAATAATTACACAGTACAGTACAACTGAAAAAACAAATTAAGAAAACAGTGAATTTGGCCAAAGAATACTCAGGATCTAATTCACTGAGTAACAAAATAACTAAATATCCAATCCAATCAAAAAGAAGACGCCATTTGCAAAATGAATGTGCGTATGCACCAACGTTCAAAGGAACAAGCTGAGTTATAAGTGGCATAGAAAATTGTTTTATTCTAGTAGACAAACATAGGTACAGTAAACCCTTGATAAGCCGAACTTTTAGAAGCCGGAATCTTCAGTTAGCCGAACTCAGGCCGAGACCACGTATGAAGTACAGGTAGGCCGAAATGCAAAAGTAGGGGGAGAAATGGTGCCAAGCGGACTCGTGGCGCCAGTCTGCTGCTTGCTTTTGGAGACGGTAGTTGCGCCATTCTTACTGTCATTTAGTGATGAACAGTGCTCTCCTTTTGCCTTCTGCCTTGCCATGGAAGGTTCATAGCTTAAAAGAAGTGATACTGGCACCTCTAGTCGTAAAGGAATGAAGGTAAAAAAAAAATGTGCGTGTGTGACAGTGTAGTGATCATGATTAAAGTTCAGTACTATTATTACTGAAAGTGTTACATTGCAGTCTATTACAGTGATTACATTTAAGTTTAGTTCTTAATATAGAGTGAAATAAATACTGGGTACTGTTTAGAATTTACGTTATAGTATGAACTAACCCACCTCCACCAACTCCGTCTCCAAAACAAAACAAAAAATGCCGAACTTCAAAGAATCTACTGCCTCTAACAAAAGATGTTACACTGCAGTCTATTACAGTGATTACATTTAAGTTTAGTTCTTAATATAGAGTGAAATAAATACTGGGTACTGTTTAGAATTTACGTTGCAGTATGAACTCAACCACCTCCACCACCTTTGTCTCCAAAACAAAACAAACTGCCAAAGAATCTACTGCTTCTAACGAAAGGTGTTATACTGCAGTCTATTATAGTGATTACATTTAAGTTTAGTTCTTAATATAGAGTGAAATAAATACTGGGTACTTTTTAGA
This sequence comes from Birgus latro, assembly GCA_018397915.1. Classification (NCBI taxonomy): domain Eukaryota; kingdom Metazoa; phylum Arthropoda; class Malacostraca; order Decapoda; family Coenobitidae; genus Birgus; species Birgus latro. The sequence continues at coordinate 4,053 of JAGKTI010031076.1, forward strand.
ATTTATGTTCAAGTGTGAACTCCACCACCTCTGTCTCCAAAACAAAACAAACTGCCGACGATCTTCTGCCTCTGACGAAAGGCAAATTATGTGCACTGAATTCTTTCTTTTTTGTCTTTCTTTATTAATTTATACACTGTATATGCTCCTTTACTTTAGTGTTAAGAAGGCAGGTAATAAGTATTGTTACTGCAATTTGGGGGGATGAAAATCCATCACCAACACACGTTACCAACAGTCGGTACTGCCTCTGTGATTGATTTCCTACCAATTAACCACTTCAGTACTGTGACGTCTATTTCTACTTTATTTACGCTTCCTCCAGCCGATTTTATGGCACTCAGGACTGGACTCACATACTGAAGGGGCTAACGAAGGCTGTACCAACCCCGTGCACTTCCACAGATTCAACCTACACTGACTAAAATTGTCTGGTGGCAGCAAGAACAAAATGAAAATACACCCAGCACTGAAGGGGTTAAATGTATATTAAATGCACTAAATTGTTTTTTGTCATAACTTATTTATTTATATATGCTTCTTTAATTTAGTGTTGAAAAGACAAGTAATAGGTATTGTCTTAGCTATTTTGGGGGGTGATAATTCGGTAATTTAGCAATTTTGGGGGGTGAAAATTCGGTAAGCCGGAAAATTCGGTAATTCGAACCAGGGTAGAGCCCCATATAGTTCGGCTTATCAAGGGTTTACTGTATATCAATACAGAGACTATGGAAGCCATGAATGTATGTGGCTATTAGAATATCAGTGAGACTAAGGAAGCCACGAATGTCAGTGGCCATAAGAATGTCAGCATTTACTATACCCACCATCAGGCAACTTGTCTCTTAAGCCTTGCCCCCCCCTCATCCACCCTCTAGGTGGTGCATTGGGAGGGGTGGGGTTTAAAAGAAAAGTTACCAGTCAGTGGGTATAGTGTTAGCACTTGTTCATTCATGAGTGCCAATGTTTTCTTCTTCTTCTTCTTTAATGTTCTCTTTGTTCTCTGAGATGTACTTGGTCACTGGACACAATTCAAAATGGCTGCTGATCTGCAGTCTGATCTACAGTGCACTAACACTCATAATGTATAGTGACTGTAAGTGCAAAATAAACAAAACATAAAAACATGAAACTTGAGAAATTACTGAAGCATTAAGGCAAACCTTCATGTGCAAACAATACCAGTACTTCCAAGCAACAAGCAAGATGATGGAAACCTGGAATAAATGCTATCAAATGAGGCCACACACACATATGCGGCAGACAAGAAAAAATGCGTGACTATCTCAGGTTTGAAAGAAAAACCGATGTCAGTGAGGTCAGAAAGAGAAAGGGAAGAACAGAGAAGGGTGAAGGAAATAGTGTCAATAGTTATGGAAGGAAAGGATGAAGCCCAAGGAGCGATCAAAGAAGTGTTTAGGCTGGGAAAATATGTGGAGGGAGGGGCAAGGCCACTCAAAGTAAAATTTCAGTCTCAGGTCACAGTAAATGAAATAATCAACAAGACATGGAAATTAGCAGATAAGGGAGGATTCAAAAGAATATGGATAAGGAGAGATGCAAATGAGGAAGAGAGAGCTAAAATAAAGGAACTTGTTAAGGAAGCGAAGGAAAAAAACAACCATAGAATGGAGGAAGAGAAGACAGAATTCTACTGGAAAGTTATGGATCAGAAATTGAAGAAGTGGTACCGAAGGAGAGAAAGAGAGAGAGAGAAGAACAGAATAAAAAAACAATTCAAAAAGACTGAAAGTGGCATATGCTAATGTAGATGATCTAATCTCACCAAGGCAGATTTCATGAGGATAAATGAGCCACACATGTGCTTCATTGAGACCATGCTGGGAGAATATTGAAATCCAAATAGGAAATGGGAAATACAAACTAAGGAGAAGAGATATAAAAGAAAAAATGGGAGGAGTCATGATAGTGGTGAAAAGCAGCATAAATGTGGATAATGTTGAACTTGGAGAAAGTATGGCTGAAGTGATAAGCATGGTAATAAAAACCAGAGGAAAAGGCAAGAAAGACATTGCAGTAGCCTATGTCCCCCCCAAGACAAGGGCATGGAAAGAGGAGGACTCTAAGGAGATGCTGTCAGACATGGTTAGATACCTACAGAAACTGCTTGAGAAAATAACAACATAATCTTGATGGGGGACTTAGTGTAAACAGGTAAACTGGGAAGAGTGGGACTCAGGAAGCAGTGAAGATTTGTGGGGCAGTATACTATTAAGTGTAGAATTGCATCATGTAATGACCCAGTGGATCAGAGAAGAGTCAAGATTTAGGATAGATGACACACCAACAAGACTAGATTTAATTCTAACCAAAGAACCTGATGCAACTGAATCTCTGAAATGTCTGTGTCCTATAGGAAAAAGTGATCATCTGGTGATAAGAGTTCCCAACAACAGAAGGAACTGGGGAGATGAGAGATGAGCTATACAGGTATGGAAGATACAACTTCGGGAAAGCAAACTTTACAGGACTGAGTAAATTTTCCAAAGTGGATTGGGGAGAAATCTAGGAAAGAAGAGAGATACAGAAGAAGTGGGATATCTTTCTAGACTTACCGGTATATAATACAGGTGTGGTAAAGTATGTGCCAAAAATTAGTGGGAAAGAGAACTGAAGAAATGTCTGGTTCAACAAAAGGTGTATGATAGCAGAAAAGAAAGGGATAAGGGATGGAACAAATGGAGAAAGAGAAGTAATAATAGAACAAAGGATGAATATAAAAGAACTAGAAATGAATATACACAAATATGTACAGAGGAGTGGTAGGTGGGGGTGCTCACAATCCACTCACTCGACTCTCTCGGGTGTCTGCCCTTTCCTCTCCTCCCTCCATTCATTCCTTCCTCATCTGTCTTTCTTTGCTTCATTCTTTCCTCATCCTTCTGCCTATGGGTGACTTTACACTCCCTCTTTTGTCTTTCCTTCCTTCATTCTTTCCTCTTCCTTCTGCCTATGGGTGACTCTACACTGAGTGACATGCCTAATGGTTTCCTGTACACCAGGAAACTATTTAGTATGCTGGGTGGTAACCATATAACCAAATTAAGGCACCTGGTGGTTTAGTGAGTAACTGCAGTGCTCCAATTGGATTGAGTCAGTGAAGGTTTATATTCAAAGGGTGGTTGGGGTTATTGCTCACATAATGCCACTCAGGGATGTCAGGACCAAATTGCCTAGCCCCAGGCTTCTACACCCCTCATGGGGCAACACAGGAATTGGATGATAGATGGATGGATGTACAGAGGAAGAAAAAAAACTTCGAAAAAGGTATACAGTAGTTGACAAATGTAAGGAAGAACCTAAATTGTTTTAGAGGAGTGTTAATGGCAAATTGAAACAAAAGGAAGGAATCAATAAGCTGTAAGTAGAAGGAAATGTTTATAAAGATGCAGTTATGCAAGCTGAAATAAAGAACAAATGCTTCCAATCAGTCTTCACTAGAGAAAGTAATTTCATGGAGGAAGAGGGAGTGACTAGAAATGTGTTAAAATATGTGAAGGTTGAAATGAAAGAAGTATACAAATTACTGGAAACTCAAGGTGTGAGCAAGGCCCCAGGACCAGACAGGAAACCTAATTGGATACTGAAGGAATGAAGAGAACAAATGGCAGATAAGATTCACAGTGTACTTGTATGTTCTCTGGAAGAAGGGAAAGTGCCTTGGGAATGGAAGAGGGCCACATGTGGTACCAATTTATAAGGAAGGGAACAAGGAAGTACCCCTGAATTATAGACCAGTGTCCCTGACCAGCATGGTTGCAAAACTGTGCGAGAATCCTGAAAGACAGATGGATAAAATATCTGGAGGAGATTTCAGCTCAAATTCAACTTCCTCAAGTTCACTGTCCGTTTGGGTGAAGCACAGATACATACTCATTTCATGTCTGTTTGTATAGTAAAATGACAATGCAAAACAGCATTTATGAGAATTGGAATATAAGGTACAATTGTTTTTTGTAACTATGATACTTCAGGCATGAAACTGAAACCAACCAATCATGTGGCAGGAGTGAGCAGGTGCCACACTCATCAGCTGGGAAAAAATCGAGTATAGATTAATACACACGCACGCAGGCACACACGCACATGCGCATGCACACACACACACACAAATATATAGTATGAGGGTTCAAAGTGTGAACCTTTGGTGCTTATCTCAAGTTAGCTTAATAAGCAACATCTTTTACCTTAATCTTCTCAAGGATTCTTCCTGCTCCTTGTACCTGAACCCCCTCAAATGACATCAAAGACAGCTCCGCCTGAAAAAAAAGAATTGTGCTGAAATATACAATCAGCTGAAACCTAACAGCAAATAACAGACACTGTCTGTTATGTCTAGCAAGGTTTATATACTGCTTATCATAAAATACAAGGGAGTTCAGTACCATAAAATACAGAGACCTCTCAGTTCGTGTGGGCTCAGTATGCATGGGTTTTCAGTGCATCGTGGCTATAAGCTAGACCAGAAAGACTATGTGCACGGAAAAAGTATGCCTAGTGCATGGTTCCACACTACATGATGTGGTTTTAAACCACTTCTTTATCCCAAGTTAAAAAACTCTGCAGAAACATCAAATAGTAATTCATGATAAATAAGGAGCACCCTAATTTTGGCAGGCTTGCTTAAAAAAGAGGAGGAGGGGGGAGGGGGGAATCTGCTTAACCAAGCTATCTTTTTAGCAACTTGAAGGCATGTGTTAGGTAAATGATGGTAAGCTTTATCCAACTAACATATGAATTGGATTCTAATGTCAATTTCAGAAGATCTAATATTTTGAAGCGGGGATATTTTGCAACCAGTGAACCATCTCTGGAAGTTATCCTGGCCAATTACAGTACTGTATTTACTTTTTCTTTTTCTTTTTTCTTTTTTTATGCAAAGAAGGAGCCAAATTCAAGATCCGTTCATTTCGAGATGCCTGGACACACTGCGTTTGAAAGACTGGATATCATAGGAAGTAGGAAATACAGACAGAGGAAGACAGTTCCAGAGTTGACCAATTGCATAAATGAAGGACTGGGGGTAACAGTTAACTCTTGCATTAGAGAGTTGGACAGAAAAGGGATGAGAGTTTGTTGCTAGACGGGTACTTCGTGACCATCGTAGAGGTGGAGGGATGCAAGCAGACAGTTCAGAGGAACAGTGACCGTTGAAGTACCGATAGAAGAGAGATAAAGATGCAACAGTGCGGCGAAGAGACAAAGGTTGAAGGGAATCAGTAAGAGGAGGAGAGTTAATGAGACGAAAAGCCTTTGACTCCACCCTATTGAGAAGAGCTGCATGTGGGGAGCCTCCCCACACGAGAGTTGTACTCCATACATGGGCGAATAAAACCCGTGTAAAGGGTCAACAACTGTGCAGGGGTAAAGAAAGTTCGGAATCGGCTTAGCACACCTAATCTCTTGGAAGCAGATTTCACAAGAGATGTAATATGTTCTTTCCAAGACAAATCCCGAGAGAATGAAACCCCAAGCATGTTCAAGGATGATGCAGGACATAACTGTTCATTATTAAACATTAGTGGGTAATCATGAGAAAGATTTTGTTGCGTTGATAGGTGTAAGAACTGAGTTTTTGATGCATTAAAAAATAACAAGATTATTTTTACCCCAATCAGAGACACAAGCCAGGTCAGACATTAGGTGTGCCATAGCCTTATCCCTTTTTTGTTGAAGTAACCGCTGAGATGGACGTTGCGGAAACGGAATAGAAAGGTGAAGGGTGGAATCATCAGCATATGAGTGGATAAGGTTAGATGTACAGCTTAGGTCATTGATGAATAAAAGGAAGAGAATTGGTGATAGGACAGAGCCCTGAGGAACACTACTGTTGATAAGCCTAGGAGAAGAACGATGGCCGTCTACAACAGCAGCTATAGAATGACCAGAAAGGAAGCTAGAGATGAAGGGATAGATAGAAGGATAGAAACCGTAGGACGGCAGTTTGGAAATTAAAGATTTATGCCAGCCTCGATCGAAAGCCTTTGAGATGTCAAGTGCAATGGCAAAGCTTTCGTCAAAGTCCCGAAAGGAGGATGACCAGGAGTCTGAAAGGTAGGTGAGAAGATCGCCCGTGGAGCGTCCCTGACAGAACCCATACTGACGATCAGAAAGAAGGTTGTGACAGGAAAGATGCTTTAAAATTTTTCTGTTAAGGATTGACTCAAAAACTTTTGAGACACAGGATGTTAAAGCAATTGGACGACAGTTAAAGAGTTGGAAATGGTCACCCTTCTTTGGGACTGGCTGAATGAGAGCAAACTTCCAGCAAGAAGGAAAGGTACAAGTTGATACACAAAGGTGAAAGAGTTTACCTAGGCAGGGTGTAAGCACAGAAACACAGTTTTTGAGGACAACAGGAGGGACTCCATCAGGCCCATATGCCTTGTTAGTATTGAGGCCAGTGATTGCAGAAAATACATCAGCTGAAGAAATTTTAATGTCAGTCAAGAGGAAGTCAGAGGGGGGAAGTGATGGAGGAATAGCACCAGAATCGTCCAAGGTGGATTTGGAGGAGAAAGTCTGAGCGAAGAGATCTGCTTTATCAGTAGAAGAAATAGCTACAGAGCCATCAGAGTAGAAAAGAGGAGGGAAGGATGATGAGGTAAAGTTGTTAGAAAGGTTTTTGGCAAGGTGCCAGGAGGAGTGAGAATAATGCATCACTGCCCTTCCCATCACCTCCAGTACACAAACAGTCAGCAGCAACATCAAAAAGGCAATGGTTGCATACCATATACAGTCTGAACCAATAATTTTAATTAGGATGCCATTGCAGTGGCTATAATAATGTTATTTAAATATGAGATGTTATAAGATGATTGAGGAGACAAAATGCTGTTCAGTGGAGTCGCCTGGGACCCTACTGTACTACGTGTGCATAGAATTTTCTCCTTCACTTCACTTCTGAGACAGTCTTCTTGTCTTTCCTTCTCACTCGCTTTCTGGTAGGAAAATGGTTGCATTTATATTGGCGTATGCTCCACAGGCAGGCCTGGATGAGGTAGTGAAGGGCAGATTTTGGGATGACTTACTACATGTAGTAGGTAGTAAGGGGATGATGTATTGTAGTTTTGGGAGGGGATTTTAATAGTCATGTAGGTGAAGTAGCTCAAGGATAAGAGGGAATACATGGGGGATGTGCATGGTACAAGAAATGAGGAAGAGGAAAGGATACTTGAGTCTGGAGAGGCAGTAAGCATGATTGTGTGCAACACACATCATAGGAAGAGAGAGGGTAGATTGATAAAATACGAGTCTGGGGGAAACAGCAGCCAGATAGACTATTTCCTGGTAAGTGAGGCATGTTAACGATATAGGGAGTGAGGAGTGTGTAGTAACACAAGTTATTGATATGACAAGGTGCTTAAGGAGTGGGTGATGAAAAAGAGGACCTATGCATCTAGGAAGAAAATATGGAAGCAGGAAAAAAAGCAGTATGGGATGCCTTCTATAGGGAGATGAGGAGAGTGGTGACTAAACAGGAAGACACTGACAGAAGTGTTAAAGAACAGTACAGAGCCCTCAAGAGCAACCTCTTGAGAGTTACTGATTCAGTATGTGGATGGACAAGAGGCCCACCAAGACATAAAGTAACCTGGTGGTGGGATAAGGGTGTAGAAGCAGCAGTTAAGGAAAAAAGAAGGCTTTTACGGGAATGGAAGAAGGGTGGTAAAAGAAAGGAATGCTTGGCTGTCAAGAGTAGGAAGAGAAAAGAGGTTTACAAGGCAAAGTCTGAGTCACAGAGACTTTTACTTCTATCTATCTATCTATTGCCAGACGCCTCAATCCCGAACGGGGTGGCCACAAACAAATCGCCTCCATGTCACTCTGTCCCCTGCCATTTCACTACCACGCTCCCAACTCACACCCCCCTCTCTCATATACCTCTCCACTCCATCCCTCCATCTCATCCTCGGTCTCCCCCTCCCTCTCGCCCCCTCCACCTCACTCACATACACTTTCCTCGTCAATCTTTCACTCTCCATCCTCTCCACATGCCCAAACCACCTTAACGTGTTTCTCCTAACGCTTCCCATCACGTCCTCAACCACACCACAACGCTCCTTCACTTCCTCATTTGTTAGTCTGTCTCTCCATGTGACTCCACATGCTCCTCTCAAATAACTCATTTCCACTGCTCTCACTCTTGACTTC
>JAGKTI010031077.1:0-12227 GCA_018397915.1 Birgus latro
TAGATTAAAAGACATTGGACCTACCTCCAAAACGTATGCTATCAGCTGGATCTATTTCACAATTTGCACTAATTCATACTCTTGAAGTCACGGCTGTGGGAAAAAAAAATCTGCAAAAGTCAATAATACAAATTTCTGTCTCAATAGAAATCACTGTATTGAAAGATTTTACCTAAGTAAATGTATTTTGTTGATGTAACAGAAATCTTAATATTGTGAATGTTTTTGTTTTACTGGCACGAGGCTCGACTTAAATTAAAACAGCTTCTGCTGATAAAAAAAAAAAAAAAATGCATCGAAGATTTTAAATCGTATCGGTGATCCTCACAATGTTTCAAGCTCTATGTTCATAAAAACCTAAGGTGCCAGCCCTCTTTACGTGTTAGTCGACTTCTTGTTATCCTTTATAAATGTGACATTTCCACCCTCACAAGTGTCTTCTTAGTTCTGAATATAATATAATGTGTTTTACAATCAATTTGGGAACACGTGAGGAAGTTACATATTCAGCGTTTTCGCCGAGAAATACGTTTTTTCAGCCATCATTAGGTTAAAAGAGATTGGACCTACCTCCAAAACGTATGCTATCAGCTGGAAGTATTTCACAATTTGCAATACTTCGTGCCCTTGAAGTCACGACTGTGGAAAGAAAAATCGGCAAATGTTAATAATACAGAATTCTTTTTCAAGAGAAATCACAGTATTGAAAGATATTACCTAAGGAAATGTTTTTTTTTTTTTTTTTGATGTAACAGAAATCTTAATATTGTGAATGTTTTTTTCTTTTTACGGCACGAGGCTCCACTTAAGTTTAAACAGATGCTGAAGAAAAAAAGTAAAATCGAAGATTTTAAATCGTGTCGGTGATCTTCACAATGTTTCAAGCTCTCTGTTCATAAAATCTTAAGGTGCCAGCCCACTTTACGTGTCAATCGACTTTTTGTTATCCTTCATAAATGTAACATTTTCACCCTCACAAGTGTCTTCTTAGTTCCAAACATAAAATTGTTTTTCCATCAACATTGAGAACACTTGGGGAAGTTGCATCTTCAGCGGTTTGGCCGAGAAATACGCTCATTCAGGTATCATTTGATTAAAATTGAATGGACCTACCTACAAAACGGATGTTATCAGCCGGAACATTTTCACAATTTGCACTACTTCTTGTCCTTGAAATCATGGCAAAGAGGAAAAAAAACGACAAATCAGAAGCTGATAATCTAAAATTCCTTCTCAAAAAGAATCACAGAAATGAAAGATTTTACCAAAGGAAATGTTGTTTTTCGTGTAACAGAAACCTTCATATTGATTGTTTTTTTTTACTCCTATGAGGTTGGACGTAATTTTAAACTGCTTGTGCCGGAAAAAAAAATTGTTTCAATGATCCTCACAATGTATCAAGCTTTTTGTTCTTAAAAACATAAGGTACCACCTCTCTTTACGTGTCAGTCGACTTCTTGTTATCCTTCATAAATGTGACATTTTCACTCTCACAAGTGTCTTCTTAGTTCTGATTATAATATATTGTGTTTTACAATCAACTTTGAGAACACTTGAGGAAGTTATATATTCAGCGTTTTGCGCCGAGAAATACGCTTATTCAGCCATCATAGATTAAAAGAAATTGGACCTACCTCCAAAACTTATGCTATCAGCTGGAACTATTTCACACCTTACATTACTTCATGCCCTTGATGTCACGGCTGTGGAAAAAAAATCGGCAGAAGTTAATAACACAGAATTCTGTCTCAATAGAAATCACAGTATTGAAAGATTTTACCAAAGGACTTTTTTTTTTTTTTTTGATGTAACAGAAATCTTAATATTGTGAATATTTTTTTTTTTACGGCACAAGGCTCCACTTAAATTTAAACAACTGCTTAAGAAAAAAATATATAAATGGAATATTTTAAATCGTTTCGGTGATCCTCACAATGGTTCAAGCTCTCTGTTCATAAAAACCTAAGGTGCCAGCCCTCTTTATGTGTCAGTCGACTTCTTGTTATCCTTCATAAATGTGACATTTTCACCCTCACAAGTGTCTTCTTAGTTCTGAGTATAACATATTGTGTTTTACAATCAACTCTGAGAACACTTGAGGAAGTTACATATTCAGCGTTTTCGCCGAGAAATACGCTTATTCAGCCATCATTAGATTAAAACCCATTGGACCTACATCCAAAACGTATGCTATCAGCTGGAACTATTTCACAATTTGCACTACTTCATGCCCTAGAAGTCACGGCCGTGGGAAAAAAAAAACTGAAAAAGTTAATAATACAGATTTTTGTCTCAATAGAAATCACAGTATTGAAAGATTTTACCTAATGAAATGTATTTTTTTGATGTAACTGTAATCTTAATATTGTGAATATCTTTGTTTTACCGGCACGAGGCTCGACTTAAATTAAAACAGCTTCTGCTGAAGAAAATAAAATACATAGATTTTAAATCGTATCGGTGATACTCACAATGGTTCAAGCTCTCTGTTCATAAAAACCTAATGTGCCAGCCCTCTTTACGTGTCAGTCGGCTTGTTGTTATTCTTCATAAATGTGACATTTCCACCCTCACAAGTGTCTTCTTAGTTCTGAATATAATATAATGTGTTTTACAATCAACTTTGAGAACACTTGGGGAAGTTGCTTATTCAGCGGTTTGGCCGAGAAATACGCTCATTCAGGTATCATTTGATTAAAATTGAATGGACCTAACTACAAAACGGATGCTATCAGCCGGAACTTTTTCACAATTTGCACTACTTCTTGTCCTTGAAATCATGGCAAAGAAGGAAAGAAAAAACGACAAATCAGAAGCTGATAATCCAAAATTCCTTCTCAAAAGGAATCACAGAATTGAAAGATTTTACCTAAGGAAATGTTGTTTTTCTTGTAACAGAAACCCTCATATACAATTTTTTTTTTTTTAACCTCCATGAGGCTGGACGTAATTTTAAACTGCTTGTGCTGGGATAAAATTGTTTCAATTATCCTCACAATGTATCAAGCTTTTTGTTCTTGAAAACATAAGGTACCAGCTCTCTTTACGTGTCAGTTTACTTCAAGTTATCCTTCATAAATGTGACATATTCACCCTCACAAGTGTCTTCTTAGTTCTGATTATAATATAATGTGTTTTACAATCAACTTTGAGAGAACTTGAAGATGTTGCATATTCAGCGTTTTCGCCGAGAAATACGCTTATTGAGCCATCATTTGATTAAAAGAGAATTTTTTTTTTTTTTTTTTTTATGTGTCCGACTCTGGGCATAGGCTTCACAGCCTGCTATCATGGCCCAGCAGTCCTCCTACATAGTATCACACACCTCTACATGTCACCACTTCGGGGCTAACACCCACCGTCCATACTGAATACATGCTAGGGCTGTCTCATACAGGACTGGTGTATTGGTATTAGCGGGGTATTTTTACGACATGTCGGCGCGCCTTCTGGTAGATCAGTAAAGCCTGATTTGCTGAATTTCAAATCCTTAAACTGTTCCCTGCCCCAGCTAGGATTCGAACCTGGGTCCGTGGGACCGCAGGCCACCTCTCTACCGATTGAGCCACCGCCTCCCCTACCTATAAAACGGATGCTATCAGGCGGAACTTTTTCACAATTTGCACTACTTCTTGTCCTTGAAATCATGGCTAAGGGGGGAAAAAATGACAAATCTGAAGTTCGTAATCCAAAATTCCTTCTCGAGAGCAATCACAGAATATAAATATTTTTCCTAATTAAATATGATTTTTGGTGTAAGAGAAACCTTGATTTTTTTTTTCACCCCCATGATGCTCGACGTAATTTGAAAATGCGTGCTGGAAAAAGAAAAAAAAAATGTTTCGATGATCCTCACAATGTATCAAGCTTTTTGTTCTAAAAAAACATAAGGTGCCAGTTCAATTTACATGTTAGTCGACTTCTTGTTATCCTTCATAAATGTGACATTTTCACCCTCACAAGTGTCTTCTTAGTTCTAAATATAATTTAATGTGTTTTACAATCAACTATGAGGACACGAGGAAGTTACATAATCATCGTTTTCGCCGAGAAATACGCTTATTCAGCCATCATTAGATTAAAACCCATTGGACCTACCTCCAAAACGTATGCTATCAGCTGGAACAATTTCCCAATTTGCACTACTTCATGCCCTTGAAGTCATGGCTGAGGGAAAAAAAAATCTGCAAAAGTCAATGGTACAAATTTCTGTCTCAATAGAAATCACAGTATTGAAAGCTTTTACCTAAGGAAATGTATTTTGTTGATGTAACAGAAGTCTTAATATTGTGAATATTTTTTTTTTTTACCGGCACGAGGCTCGACTTAAATTAAAACAGATTCTGCTGAAGAAAAAAAAAATACATCGAAAATTTTAAATCGTATCGGTGATCCTCACAATGTTTCAAGCTCTCTGTTCATAAAAACCTAAGGTGCCAGCCCTCTTTACGTGTTAGACGACTTCTTGTTATCCTTTATAAATGTGACATTTCCACCCTCACAAGTGTCTTCTTAGTTCTGAATATAATATAATGTGTTTTACAATCAATTTGGGATCACTTGAGGTTACATATTCAGCGTTTTCGCCGAGAAATACGTTTATTCAGCCATCATTAGATTAAAAGAGATTGGGCCTTCCTCAGAAACGTATGCTATCAGCTGGAACTATTTCACAATTTGCACTACTTCATGCCCTTGAAGTCACGACTCTAGAAAGAAAAATCGGCAAAAGTTAATAATATAGAATTCTGTCTCAAGAGAAATCACAGTATTGAAAGATTTTACCTAAGGAAATGTTTTTTTTTTTTTATGTAACAGGAATCTTAATATTGCGAATATATTTTTTTTCTTTTTACGGCACGAGGCTCCACTTAAATTTAAACAGATGCTGAAGAAAAAAAGTAAAATCGAAGATTTTAAATTGTGTCGGTGACCTTCACAATGTTTCAAGCTCTCTGTTCATAAAAACTTAAGGTGCCAGCCCTCTTTACGTGTCAATCGACTTCTTGTTATCCTTCATAAATGTAACATTTTCACCCTCACAAGTGTCTTCTTAGTTTTAAACATAAAATAATGTGTTTTTCCATCAGCTTTGAGAACACTTGAGGAAGTTGCATATTCAGCGGTTTGGCCGAGAAATACGCTCATTCAGGTATCATTTGATTAAAATTGAATGGACCAACATACAAAACGGATGCTGTCAGCCGGAACTTTTTCACAATTTGCACTACTTCTTATCTTTGAAATCATGGCAAAGAGGGGAAAAAAACGACAAATCAGAAGCTGATAATCTAAAATTCCTTCTCAAAAGGAATCACAGAATTGAAAGATTTTACCTAAGGAAATGTTGTTTTTCGTGTAACAGAAACCTTCATACTGTGATTTTTTTTTTTTACTCCCATGAGGCTGGACGTAATTTTAAACTGCTTGTGCCGGAAAAAAAAATTGTTTCATTGATCCTCACAATGTATCAAGCTTTTTGTTCTTAAAAACTTAAGGTACCAGCTCTATTTACGTGTCAGTCGACTTCTTGTTATCCTTCATAAATGTGACATTTTCACCCTCACAAGTGTCTTCTTAGTTCTGATTATAATATGTTTTACAATCAACTTTGAGAAAACTTGAAGATGTTGCATATTCAGCGTTTTCGTGGAGAAATACGCTTATTCAGCCATCATTAGATTAAAAGAGATTGGACCTACCTCCAAAACGTATCCTATCAGCTGGAACTATTTTAAAATTTGCACTACTTCATGCCCTTGAAGTCACGGCCGTGGGAAAAAAAAACTGCAAAAGTCAATAACACAGATTTCTGTCTCAATAGAAATCACAGTATTGAAAGATGTTACCTTAGGAAATGTATTTTTTTGATGTAACTGAAATCTTAATATTGTGAATATTTTTGTTTTACTGGCACGAGGCTCGACTTAAATTAAAACAGCTTCTGCTGAAGAAAAAAAAAATACATCAAAGATTTTAAATCGTATCGGTGATACTCACAATGGTTCAAGCTCTCTGTTCATAAAAACCTAATGTGCCAGCCCTCTTTACGTGTCAGTCGACTTCTTGTTATCCTTCATAAATGTGAGATTTCCACCCTCACAAGTGTCTTCTTAGTTCTGAATATAATGTAATGTGTTTTACAAACAACTTTGAGAACAATTGGGGAAGTTGCATATTCAGCGGTTTGGCCGAGAAATACTCTCATTCAGGTATCATTTTATTAAAATTGAATGGACCTACCTACAAAACGGATGCTATCAGCCGGAACTTTTTCACAATTTGCACTACTTCTTGTCCTTGAAATCATGGCAAAGAGAGATAGAAAAAACGACAAATCAGAAGCTGATAATCCAAAATTCCTTCTCAAAAGGAATCACAGAATTGAAAGATTTTACCTAAGGAAATGTTGTTTTTCTTGTAACAGAAACTCTCATATTTTTTTTTTTTACCCCCCCGAGGCTGGACGTAATTTTAAACTGCTTGTGCTGGGAAAAAAATTGTTTCAATGATCCTCAAAATGTATCAAGCTTTTTGTTCTTAAAAACATAAGGTACCATCTCTCTTTACGTGTCAGTCGACTTCTTGTTATCCTTCCTAAATGTGACATTTTCACCCTCACAAGAGTCATCTTAGTTCTGATTATAATATAATGTGTTTTACAATCAACTTTGAGAGAACTTGAAGATGTTGCATATTCAGCGTTTTGGACGAGAAATACGCTTATTCAGCCATCATTTGATTAAAAGAGATTGGACTTGCCTCCCAAACGTATGCTATCAGCTGGAACTATTTCACAGTTTGCACTACTTCTTGTCCTTGAAATCATGGCTAAGGGGGGAAAAAACGACAAATCTGAAGTTCGTAATCCAAAATTCCTTCTTAGGAGGAATCACAGAATTGAAATATTTTTCCTAAGGAAATATGTTTTTTGGTGTAAGAGAAACCTTGATTTTTTTTTCTCACCCCTATGAGGCTCTACGTAATTTGAAACTGCGTGCTGGAGAAAGAAAAAAAAAATGTTTCGATGATCCTCACAATGTATCAAGCTTTTTGTCCTAAAAAACATAAGGTGCCAGTTCCATTTACATGTTAGTCGACTTCTTGTTATCCTTCATAAATGTGACATTTTCATCCTCACAACTGTCTTCTTAGTTCTAAATATAATTTAATGTGTTTTACAATCAACTATGAGAACACGAGGAAGTTACATAATCATCGTTTTCGCCGAGAAATACTCTTATTTAGCCAACCTTATATTAAAAGAGATTGGACCTATCTCCAAAACGTATGCTATCAGCTGGAACTATTTCCAGATTTGTACTACTTCATGCCCTTGAAGTCACGGCTGTGAAAAAAAAATCGGCAAAAGTTAATAAAACAGAATTCAGTCTCAAGAGAAATCACAGTATTGAAAGATTTTACCTAAGGATTTTTTTTTTTTTTTTAATGTAACAGAAATCTTTATATTTTGAATATTTTTTTTTTACAGCACAAGGCTCCACTTAAATTTAAACAGCTGCTGAAGAAAAAAATAAATAAATCGAAGATTTTAAATCGTTTCGGTGATCCTTACAATGTTTCAAGCTCTCTCATCATAAAAACCTAAGGTGCCAGCCCACTTTACGTGTCAGTCGACTTCTTGTTATCCTTCATAAATGTGACATTTTCACCCTCACAAGTGTCTTCTTAGTTCTTAGTATAATATATTGTGTTTTACAATCAACTTTGAGAACACTTGAGGAAGTTACATATTCAGCGTTTTCGCCGAGATATAGGCTTATTCAGCCATCATTAGATTAAAAGAGATTGGACCTACCTCCAAAACGTATGCTATCAGCTGGAACTATTTCACAATTTACACTACTTCATGCCCTTGAAGTCACGGCTGTGGAAGAAAAAATCGGCAAANAATGTATCAAGCTTTTTGTTCTTAAAAACATAAGGTACCAGCTCTCTTTACGTGTCAGTCGACTTCTTGTTATCCTTCCTAAATGTGACATTTTCACCCTCACAAGTGTCATCTTAGTTCTGATTATAATATAATGTGTTTTACAATCAACTTCGAGAGAACTTGAAGATGTTGCATATTCAGCGTTTTCGCCGAGAAATACGCTTATTCATCCATCATTTGATTAAAAGAGAATGGGCCTACCTATAAAACGGATGCTATCAGCTGGAACTTTTTCACAATTTGCACTACTTCTTGTCCTTGAAATCATGGCTAAGGGGGGAAAAAACGACAAATCTGAAGTTCGTAATCCAAAATTCCTACTCAAGAAGAATCACAGAATTGAAATATTTTTCCTAAGGAAATATGTTTTTTGGTGTAAGAGAAACCTTGATTTTTTTTTTTCACCCCCATGAGGCTCGACGTAATTTGAAACTGAGTGCTGGAAAAAGAAAAAAAAAATGTTTCGATGATCCTCACAATGTATCAAGCTTTTTGTCCTAAAAAACATAAGGTGCCAGTTCCATTTACATGTTAGTCGACTTCTTGTTATCCTTCATAAATGTGACATTTTCATCCTCACAACTGTCTTCTTAGTTCTAAAGATAATTTAATGTGTTTTACAATCAACTATGACAACACGAGGAAGTTACATAATCATCGTTTTCGCCGAGAAATACTCTTATTCAGCCAACCTTATATTAAAAGAGATTGGACCCATCTCCAAAACGTATGCTATCAGCTGGAACTATTTCCCAATTTGCACTACTTCATGCCCATGATGTCACGGCTGTGGGGAAAAAAAATCGGCAAAAGTTAATAAAACAGAATTCAGTCTCAAGAGAAATCGCAGTATTGAAAGCTTTTACGCAAGGATTTTTTTTTTTTAATGTAACAGAAATCTTAATATTTTGAATATTTTTTTTTTTACGGCACGAGGCTCCACTTAAATTTAAACAGCTGCTGAAGAAAAAAATAAATATATCGAACATTTTAAATCGTTTCGGTGATCCTTACAATGTTTCAAGCTCTCTCATCATAAAAGAATAAGGTGGCAGCCCACTTTACGTCAGTCGACTTCTTGTTATCCTTCATAAATGTTATATTTTCACCCTCACAAATGTCTTCTTAGTTCTGAGTATAATATATTGTGTTTTACAATCAACTTTGAGAACACTTGAGGAAGTTACATATTCAACCATCATTAGATTAAAAGAGATTGGACCTACCTCCAAAACGTATGCTATCAGCTGGAACTATTACACACTTTTCACTACTTCATGCCCTTGAAGTCACGGCTGTGGAAAAAAAAAAAAAATCGGCAGAAGTTAATAACATAGAATTCTGTCTCAAGAGAAATCACAGTATTAAAAGATTTTACCTAAGGATTTTTTTTTTTTTTTTTTTTATGTAACAGAAATCTTAATATTGTGATTTTTTTTTTTTTTACGGCACAAGGCTCCACTAAATTTTAAACAACTGCTTAAGAAAAAAATATATAAATCGAAGATTTTAAATCGTTTCGGTGATCCTCACAATGTTTCAAGTCCTCTGTTCACAAAAACCTAAGGTGCCAGCCCTCTTTTCGTGTCAGTCGACTTCTTGTTATACTTCATAAATGTTACATTTTCACCCTCACAAGTGTCTTCTTAGTTCTGAGTATAATATATTGTGTTTTACAATCAACTTTGAGAACACTTGAGGAAGTTACATATTCAGCGTTTTCGCCGAGAAATACGCTTATTCAGCCATCATTAGATTAAAATTAAATGGACCTACCTACAAAACTGATGCTATCAGCAGGAACTTTTTCACAATTTGCACTACTTCTTGTCCTTGAAATCATGGCAAAGAGGGAAAGAAAACGACAAATCAGAAGCTGATAATCCAAAATTCCGTCTCCAAAGGAATCACAGAATTGAAAGATTTTACCTAAGGAAATGTTGTTTTTCTTTTAACAGAAACCCTCATTTTGTGTTCTTTTGACCCCCCCCCGAGGCTGTACGTAATTTTAAACTGCTTGTGCTGGAAAAAAAAATTGTTTCAATGATCCTCACAATGTATCAATCTTTTTGTACTTAAAAATATAAGGTACCAGCTCTCTTTACGTGTCAGTTTACTTCTTGTTATCCTTCATAAATGTGACATTTTCACCCTCACAAGTGTCTTCTTAGTTCTGATTATAATATAATGTGTTTTACAATCAACATTGAGTATTGAAAGATTTTACCTATGGAAATGTATTTTTTTGATGTAACTGAAATCTTAATATTGCGAATATTTTTGTTTTACCGGCACGAGGCTCGACTTAAATTAAAACACCTACTGAAGAAAAAAAAATACATCGAAGATTTTAATTCGTATCGGTGATACTCACAATGGTTCAAGCTCTCTGTTCATAATAACCTAATGTGCCAGCCCTCTTTACGTGTCAGTCGACTTCTTGTTATCCTTCATAAATGTGACATTTCCACCCTCACAAGTGTCTTCTTAGTTCTGAATATAATATAATGTGTTTTACAATCAATTAGGGATCACTTGAGGAAGTTACATATTCAGCGTTTTCGCCGAGAAATACGTTTATTCAGCCATCATTAGATTAAAAGAGATTGGACCTACCTCACAAACGTATGCTATCAGCTGGAACTTTTTCACAATTTGCACTACTTCTTGTCCTTGAAATCATGGCAAAGAGGGAAAGAAAAAACGACAAATCAGTAGCTGATAATCCAAAAATCCTTCTCGAAAGAAATCACAGAATTGAAAGATTTTACCTAAGGAAATGTTGTTTTTCTTGTAACAGAAACCCTCATATTTTTTTTTTTTTTTACCCCCCTGAGGCTTTACGTAATTTTAAACTGCTTGTGCTGGAAAAAACATTGTTTCAATGATCCTCACAATGTTTCAAGCTTTATGTTCTTAAAAACATAAGGTACCAGCTCTCTTTACGTGTCAGTTTACTTCTTGTTTTCCTTCATAAATGTGACATTTTCACCCTCACAAGTGTCTTCTTAGTTCTGATTATGATATAATGTGTTTTACAATCAACTTTGAGAGAACTTGAAGATGTTGCATATTCAGCGTTATCGCCGAGAAATACGCTTATTCAGCCATCATTTGATTAAAAGAGAATGGACCTACCTATAAAACGGATGCTATCAGCCGGAACTTTTTCACAATTTGCACTACTTCTTGTCCTTGAAATCATGGCTAAGGGGGGAAAAAACGACAAATCTGAAGTTCGTAATCCAAAATTCCTTCTCAAGAGGAATCAATCACAGAATTGAAATATTTTTCCTAAGGAAATATGTTTTTTGGTGTAATAGAAACCATGATTTTTTGTTTTCACCCCCATGAGGCTCGACGTAATTTGAAACTGCGTGCTGGAAAACAAAAAAAAATGTTTCGATGATCCTCACAATGTATCAAGCTTTTTGTTCTTAAAAACATGTGGCAGTTCCATGTACATGTCAGTCGACTTCTTGTTATCCTTCATATATGTGACATTTTCATCCTCACAACTGTCTTCTTAGTTCGAAATAGAAATTTAATGTGTCTTACAATCAACTATGAGAGCACGAGAAAGTTACATAATCATCGTTTTCGCAGAGAAAAACGCTTATTCAACCATCATTAGATTAAAAGACATTGGACCTACCTCCAAAACGTATGCTATCAGCTGGAACTATTTCACAATTTGCACTACTTCGTGCCCTTGAAGTCACGGCTGTGGGGAAAAAAAAATCTGCAAAAGTCAATAATACAAATTTCTGTCTCAATAGAAATCACAGTATTGAAAGATTTTACATAAGGAAATGTATTTTGTTGATGTAACAGAAATCTTAATATTGTAAATATATATATATATTTTTACCGGCACGAGGCTCGACTTAAATTAAAACAGCTTCTGCTGATTAAAAAAAAATACATCGAAGATTTTAAATCGTATCGGTGATCCTCACAATGTTTCAAGCTCTCTGTTCTTAAAAACCTAAGGTGCCAGCCCTCTTTACGTGTTAGTCGACTTCTTGTTATCCTTTATTAATGTGACATTTCCACCATCACAAGTGTCTTCTTAGTTCTGAATATAATATAATGTGTTTTACAATCAATTTGGGATCACTTGAGGAAGTTACATATTTAGCGTTTTCGCCGAGAAATACGTTTATTCAGCCATTATAAGAATAAAAGAGATTGGACCTACCTCCCAAACGTATGCTATCAGCTGGAACTATTTCACAATTTGCACTACTTCATGCCCTTGAAGTCACGACTG